>BQNB010049040.1:0-34875 GCA_026074375.1 Tanacetum coccineum | reverse complement strand
TCGTCATTACTAGAAGTAAAATCATAATTAAAACCAAAGAGAGGATTTGAGAAAATCATTTTATTATCACAGAAAGGAAAATCACATCCTTTGTCACTGTTGGAGGAAACCTCGAACTTACTTGGGATTGGAACAATTTCCTCAACACTAGACTTTATGAATTCGTCCATTTCCTTTTAAGGAAAAGTGCTAAGGTTCTCGTCCCCCGTTATGAGAGAGTCCTCGGGCTTAATAGTCGGTAAGATGGATGTGATTGCAAAATACGGAGGAATTTGTCCATTCAAAGGTGTAGTATTTTCCTTGTCATCGTCGTCATCTCCCGGTGGAGGTAAGCAAACTAAACCAGGTTCATCGGTGACCCTCTCGGGATTAGGATCAAATGTAATCTTAGGTGAAAAATCTGTTGATGGATCACGGTTAAGCAACAATTCAATTTCTCTAAGATCAGCTTCAAAATCAACATCCTCATTTCCTGGTGGAAATGGGTCAAGAAGAGCGAGTTCATCGGCGAACTCCTTAAGAAGAGAATTGCTAGTCTCAAAAGATATGAGACTAGGATGAGAATCAGAAAGCGGAGTGGTACTGCCACTCGAGGGATGATTTAATTTCTTTAATCTTAATACTTCTCCAAAACTATACTTGCATGTGACATCAATGAAATTAATCATATTAATTGACTCGTTTGCATGCTTTTGAGGATGCTTATCGACATGAAAGATTAATCGTTCATCTCTATCCCTTAAGATAAGCTCTCCTTCGTACACATCGATTAAAGCATGACCGGTTCTCAAAAAGGATCTCCCGAGAATGAGGGGAACCCGAGGATCGGCTTCAAAATCAACAACAAAAAAGTCGGTAGGAAAGTGAAAACTCCCCACTTTGACGAAGACGTCTTCGGTGACTCCTTTAGGGCGAGTAATGGATCGATCCGCTAGCTCTAGAGTCATCCGAGTGGGGGTAAGTTCGGGTAGGGAAAGCTTTTTCTAAATGGAAAGAGGCATAAGATTTATGCTTGCGTCAAGATCGGCCAAGGCGTGACATACATCCATTCCCGGGAAATCACATGGTATAAGAAACTTTCTGGGATCTCTAAGCTTTTCCGGAAGCTTCTTAAGGATCATCGCCGAACAATTCTCACTTAACAGTATCTTAGCTAATTCAAGCAACTTTTCCTTATTCATGAGCAAATTCTTAATTGTAAGGGCAAATATTGGCATCAAAAGTAAAGCATCTCTGAAGCTAATATCAAAGCGTAAATCTTGAAAGATTTGAAAGAATTTCTCCATTTGATTCGTAGCTTTTTCACAAAGCTTTTGATCATTAAGTCTCGAAGGATATAGAATATTAGGCTTAGGTAAAGTCTTCGGAACATCGGGTTCTGGAATCGAAATGGGGTTAACCAGAGGTTGGATGTGAGCGGTACTTTTTTGGAAATTAGATTGCTCCTAATCCGTTGTCTCCTCGGTTTCTTGTTCCACTACCTTTTTGGGAGAAGGATTAGTAGGAATCGAAGGTCCCTCATTAGCAACATAACTTTGAGTAGTGATCGCTTTCATCTCACACTTTGGGTTAGGAATAGTATTACTCGGAAGAGTACCCGAAGTTGAGGCTTGGTTTTGGAAAAATCCACTTAACATATTTTGCAAATTATTTAGAAAAGCATTTTGTTGATTCATCAAGACAGTTTGTTGAGTCTTCATCGTATTTTGAATTTCATTCTTAAATTCTCCTTTCAACGAGTTGATTTGACTTTGCATGTTTCTCATCATTTGATCATTAGATTTCATATAATTTGAAAACTCATTTGGAACTCCTTGTTGAACTTGATTATTAGGAGCTTGAAAAGGTTGGTTTTGAAATCCTTGATTTTGAAAATTTGGAGCATGATTAATTTGAGATTGAAAACCTTGATTTCCATGAAAATTATTTCCCCGATTAAAATTATTCCCTTGACCTTGATTAAACCTATTTTGACTATTTTGCATCGTAGCAAAACCGGGTGGTGCCATGTGGTTGCTAACACGGTTTGGAGGAGCTACTTGATTGTAAGTTGATGTGTCTTGTCGTGTAGGTATTTTTTAGTTATCAAAGTTTTACATTTATATTTAGCCGACTAACCAAAAGACAACACTTTAACGGGAAGAGTACTCGTTCAAGATGTAGCTTTCCGGTAAGTAGGGTGTCGAACACTAAGAGTGAGAGTTAACCAATTATCCGATTAGTATTTATTCTATTCTAGATTAGTCTAATTACTGGTTAAACCTATGCTATATACGATTATCTAATGATAGGGGGGTTTTCAGCCTGAGAGACTGGCACAGGTTTTATGGTGACAATAAACAATTCAAAACACAAAATAAACTAAAGCAAATAACACAAAGCAAGAGAGCGGTACGAGCCAAATATAAGAAAACTGTATTAACCATATTAAATCCAATTACATACATGTTTGATTAAATAGTGCAATGGCTTGCTTATCTCGAAGCGGCATATCATTCTTAAGACTTAGGCGGTACTTCTTCCTAAGACCTAGACACGAACAATCATGTCACGATTAACACATCCGCATAAAGCATCCTATAGTCTAATTATAATCTATCATAGGGAATTAAAGCAGTGGTGATCTTGTTAAGACCCTAGCCCATCAGGACTTTACCCACTTATTGCTTAATGTTGAATCATACACCGGTAGTCCACCACTAAAATCAATTACAAGTTAACTAAGAACAATACTGGTTGAACAATTATCGGGTCACCTGCCGGTTCAAAAAAGCTCATAGTCAAAAGGTAAAAGATAAGGTGTCATTTGTGATCCTATTGGTCCGGGCATATAAAACACAACATGGAGAGCACCCAGCATCTAGATTACTGGTTAGTCTCACTAGAACCCAGTTGAATGTTGGTCCCATGTACAAGCCACATAAACAAGTATGAATCGATAAACTTATTTATACAACAACGTACATTAAGCAAGCAGATTAAAACAAACCAACATAATAATTTCATTAACATGGCTATTACCGAGGGTATTAGCTACAATCATTGTTCATTTTTAAACGTGATTCAAACAATTAGAAAATCGAATGATTAAGTAGTAAGATTTAACACGTTGTCTTCTTTTTTTTTTTTATATGGGAATTATGGATGGTGCTTGTCCCTTGGTGCTTTTAATATCTTGGAAAAAATCTTCTTTTTGAGAGTATGGTATAGAGAATATATTTGTTGCACACTGAAATCATTTTTGAGTCTCGTATTTTATAGTGTCTGATATAGTCTGGATACGCTTATAGAAAGTGGGTGATTACGGGGTTTAGGGTTAATTTCCTTGGAGTTGCGATAAGATCAAATCAATCAAGATTAATTGTCTTCAAATCACATTAAATTGTATCTTTGCTGATGACAAACTTGCATACGGCGTATAGGTGACGGGTGATAGTCCGTATAGGGAATGATCATTACGCCGTATTCCTTGTGATGAGGCTGGGCGCTTGGATACGTCGTTTCTTCTTTGTGATAAGACGGTTTTGTAGCAGATAAATTATTTTATTCAAATGCTTCTTCGTTTTAGCTCCCGATTTTGGCCTTTTTGCTTCGTTTCACAAGTTACTCCATTAATTACTGCAATTCATAAACTTTAAGCAATTAGTTTCAGTTTCAATATCTTGAAATATTCATATAAAATGGGGTAAAAATGCATGGGATAAATGATGGTAAAATGTAACGTTATTTGATGATATCAGTTTCCAAACCCAACAAGATGAGGCCTTAACAACATTAAGATTATTTCCCTTAACAGCATTAACTACTGCTTTTGGCCTTAGTGTATTAATTTTTTTTCCCTAACTGTATTTTACACACTTTGATTTTTATTACTATTTTTACATGTTTGTTCTTATGATGGGCCTCTTAACAAGTTAATGTGATGTTTTAGATAGATATGACTATGGTCTTGCAGCTTTCACTATAGTGCTTTTGAGTGAGACAGCCATTAACTTGTCTACAGTTTTATCCATTACTGCTGTTTTATGAATATATTTTGTCATTGCAGTTTTTAATTTATACCTAAACCAGACTTCTCATTAGTAATGCTCTAGGATCCTTGTTTGTTTTCGCAATGGTATTATTTTTAGCAAAGTTTTGATGATTCACCTTTTAATAAGCCCTAAAATAAGCTGAAAAGTACTTAAGCTATAATGATAGTTTTAAAAGAAAACAGAAAAAGGGCTACTTTAAGCCTAGAATAAGCTAACTAAATAAGCTAACTAACTAAAATAAGCTGCTAATCCTAAGAGGTAAACCTATAAGCTATAATAATAAGCAATAAAAACCTAGAGCTTAATTGCAAGTAAGCTAGAAAAAGGGGGCTGAAAATGGTGCTCAGCACCAGGGTAACATGCAACAGTGGCTAGGGGTCCTTTTTGAGCTTATGCAATAAGCTCTAAAGAGCTTATTAGCCAAATCCAAGCACAAACAGATTAAAAGGGGAGGCAAATGAGCTTATTTTCAAAGTTTGAGAGCTTAAGGGCTTTTTAAAACTGCTGAATATTGGGCTTAAAGTTGACTAATTTCAAAAATCATGCATACATACACACTTGACTTGGGCTTATGGTTATATGACAGAGCAAAGGGTTGGGTTTTTTTGCTAGAAACAACAACAATAAGCACAAAAATAGTGTGCTTAAGCTGCATAAGCAGCTTGAGCCCTTGAGCTTGATTTAACTTATTGAAAATTTGACAGAATATAAAAGAAACCTAAAAACTTATTTTCAAACTAAAATTGGTGATTAAGGTGGCTTAATAAACCCCACACACTCAGCCAAAGTTGGCTGAGTGGTTACAACCCATGATAACCCCCATATGACCCATTTTAAGGCTAAACCAAACACCCCCTTAAATATAAAATACGTTTTTAAAATGCTTTTTAGTGAAGGGAAGGCTGACAGATGTGATTACTAGTAATGTTTACCCATTTTGACACAATCTTACACATGTTAAACAGAATTTAAAGAGCTTACTTTAACCTTAATAACTTGACAGTGATAATATAAAAATTTTTCAAAGTAAAAATCTTAACTTTCATTAATATTCAAGAAATTACATAAAACTTTTAAAGTTGAACTGAATTACAATACTTGCTTAAAAAAACTTAATTAAAACATTTAAACTAAAAAACAGGGTAAAAAGGGTGCTGGTGACTTCGGCTTGGTCTTGGCTCTTTTATACAAGTCCCAAGAGGACTCTTTGGTCTTCACTTGTGCTTGTTGTGTGAGTAGAGAGTCATAAAGCAATTCCTAGCCCTTGGATCACATTATGTTTCTTTATCATACCATCTCACCATTGATGTTGCTCGGCTTGGGAGATTGCCAATATGGCAGGGTTATAGGGGTATTGGGGAGTTGGGAAGTGGTGAGGGGTTAGCTGTGAGTGGTACTTGGGAGGTGGTTTGGGAGTGAAACCGTGGGAAAGGGCTGTTTGAGGATTGGCGGGAAAGTGGTTTGAGGTACGTTATGGTTGCAGGGTTTAAACATAAAGTTTGGAGATGGTGCACATATGGCCCTCCATCTTTCTTTCTTTTAAGCCATTTTTCAGTTATAACAGGGTTCAGAAATGACCATAATGGCCCATGTCGTTTTTATAACTAAAATAAAAAAGAGGTTTTGATAAATTGCAAAAAAATGGTCCCTCTATGTATAAACTAAAAGAAATAACAAGAAGTTTGGAAAATTTCAAAACAGCCCTTGTGTTTTGTTAAAACCATTTTTCTTTTATAAAATACACTTTCAAATTGGCAATTTTAGCCCCTAAAGTTTATAAAAAGAAATGTGGGCTTGTGTTGGGCTTGGGTTTGTGTATGGGCTTTTGCTTGTATTGGTGGCCCAATTGAGTGTGTCTAGTGCCCAATAAGGTTTAGCTTATGTTATTGGGCTTTTTAAGGCCAATAAGGTACAGGTTTTGGTTATTGGGCTTTATTCAAGCCCAATAAGGTTACTGGAGTGGGTTATTTTTTTTGTTGTGTACAAAGGCTGAGAAGTGGCTGTAACTGGACTAGGATCTGGGCTTCAAAGTCTCACAGTCATTGTCAAATGCACACAAATGGGCTGTTGTAATTGATATTAGGGCCCATTTGTTTATCACAGTCTACATAATAATACTATTGGCTTTCCCGGCCCTCAGATGTGTTAATGATTGCATTTCAATATATTTCTCAGTTCCGGCTCCGTGTTGACGAACCGATTCTCATTATTGACTC
Organism: Tanacetum coccineum; assembly: GCA_026074375.1. NCBI lineage: Eukaryota > Viridiplantae > Streptophyta > Magnoliopsida > Asterales > Asteraceae > Tanacetum > Tanacetum coccineum. The sequence continues at coordinate 28,625 of BQNB010049040.1, read as the reverse complement.
TGACCTTTGACATTTTTGGACTTTGGCCTATGATTATGCATAGTCTTTTCCATTCCATAGCTCAGTTTTTTCATTTTTGTGCTTGGTTTTCTGTCTTTTTGTTGATATCCACTTCCTGCACAATACAAATGCAAAACAAACATATATTTGGCAGTTTTTGTCTGTTTTTGGTCATTTAAGCTCGTTTTTAGAGGTAAAAGATATGTGTAATTAAGCACTTATCATTGATTCTCTTATATCTCTGCATGTCATGATCTCATCTTATATATTGTACATTTTGATGTGTGCTTAAACACACATCATTTTTATACCGGAAAACATACTAAAATAGACTAATAACCATAAAATATGTGAAATTATATTGCAAATATGTTTGGTATGTGTTATTATGTCTTGCAGGTACAAATGATTGAAAACAAAGAAAAAACGATGATTTTCGGTTAAGTTTCGACAATGTTTTCACACTTATCGAGATTCAAACGAAGTCGTAAAAATTCCCCGAGCACGAAATTATGAGTCCATCGGTACCTTCCTTAATTTTTGAATCGGCCCAAATCTTCTTGTATGAACCGGTCAATTTCTATTTTGACCTTTCTTTACTAAATATGAACTGGCCCTAATTAACCCTTAATGATTTCTAATGCATATATATAATAAGAGCTATGCCTAGCGCAGCTGGACTTGTGGTGTCCCTTATGCTCTTACCCGGGAGGTCCCGAGTTCAAAACTGGCCTTGGCCAGTTTTGCCTATTGCCATGTCAGCGCCATATGGCTGACACGTGGATTCCACGTGGTGACACGTGGCTGCCACGTGACTGACACATGTCAGGTGGGTCCCGCTTTCTGCCACGTGGCGGCGGCTGTCCAATAACAGCTTGCCACATGGCAGCTACTAACAATTTGACTGTGCAGGTAGCAGAGCAGAGCTCTCACTCAGTGCAGAGGTAGCGGTTACGAGGTGGCTGGCCAATCATAGGTCGTGACGTGTACGCGGTGACAGGCTAGTACGAGGTATAAAACACGTGATCCGAGGCAATGATTGGTTGGCAGCTGTCAGTGGGAAGGATCCCGAGGCTTCTAGAAAGGACGCGCGCTGGCCAATGATTGGCTTAAAATCATTATTATTGTTGTCATAAGACGCGTGAATAGGAAATTACCAAAATACCCCCATGGCAATTGGGCTATATATTGGAGCAGATATGGTGGTCTCAGAGTATTAGATTTTAGGTTCAATTTTCACACAGTAGCTTTTAATAGCAGGAGTAGGTTAGCTTTTAGCTTATTTAGACGTACCTTATTTTGTAAAAGCTTTAAGCTTATTTAGTTTAGCTTATTGTACTCTTGGTTGATTAATGAAGATGTTTAAGGTTGGTATTACTTGATGTTTTTCACTTTTCCTTATTCCTTTATCTTTTCCTTTTCTAGCTTATTTCTAAATAAGCTTTAACTTATAGCTTATTTTAGGATTATCGAAACTAGCTTATTTTCGAGTAGCTTATCCATAGCTTATTTAATTTAGCTCATTTCTCATATTTTCTTGTTTAAGCCATTCGAATTAGCCTTCCTTGCTTATTTCAACATCCTTATATTTTTATCATCTTATAGCTTATTTTCTTAGCTTAAAGTTTTTAGCTTTTTCTAGTAGCCTATCGATTTAAATCTAATCCTTAAATATACCTGATTCTCGTTCACTTTTCGGAGAGAACAACTTAGTTTCGGGTGGATTTAGATTTATTAGTAATAGATTTACCGTTTTCGTTATCGATCTAGTTATTTTTAGCTTAAAGTTTGTAGCTTTTTTATAGTAGCTTATTGTTTAGATCTAATCCTTTTAATTTACCTGATTTCCATTCTCTTTTTGAAGAAGCACATCTAGGTTTCGAGTGGATTTAGATCTAAAGTTTCTATTTTTATTAGTTTATAGATTTAGTTTAAAATCTAGCTTGTTATATTGTTAATCTTAACCTTTGATTGTGTTTTTAATGTTGATGAAACCGCTTCTACATCTAAGGCGAGGAGCTTAAGGGTTTTATAAGCTAGTTTAATAACTTAATGTTTAAAGCTTTTATAGATTTTACAAGCTTTTTAGTATATAAAGTTTATAACTTTATCAACTAATTAGTTTAATAAAATCTAAATTAGAAATAAACTTAAGTGTTTTATTTAGTTTATTAAATCGGGAGGTTATTTCGTTTTCGTTGCTTCAATCGGGTTCTACTTTCTTTCCTATTTCAATATTTAGTAGTTTTTAGCTTAATTAGATAAATATGTTTAATATGATTGTTGATTTGATTGTTGCCATGTTTAGTGAGTAGTTATTATATGCTTGTTAAGTGAGTAGTGATTAGTGATTTAAGTGTGAAATTAAAAAGGGATTGTTGATTAATAATTTACGAATTATTTAGATTTATGTTTTGGTTATTTAAACAGGCAAAAGCCGTAAGAATAATTAAACATTAATCTAGTAATTGATACCAAGATAAAAGGTTGTTTTCAAAATAAACCAACGTTATGAGAAAATAGTTTTTAGTCGGGTACTAATTCATCAATAAAAACTTACCTTCACACTTAAGGATCTTTTCACCTCACTTTACAAGCATATTCGTTTAATTTATATTTTAGATCTATTTGCTTAGTGTAATATTACTTAGTTTTAATATCCCTCATAATTATATTATTAGTATAAAACCAAACCAAATATATTTGATAATCAAGCATCCAATTTAAAACATAAACATAGATCTCTATTCATATCTTGCCGTGGATTCGACTCCGAGAGGATAATTATTACTTTTCCTAAAGTAATTTTTTGAAATTAAAAGCCTTCTAAATGCTGCTAGTATTACTGCTACTCATATCAGAGTTAATGTTGCTTAGTTGTGTTAGTACTTCTCACAAACTTCAGAGAAAAATACTAAGTGTTTACTACTGCTAGTACACAGTTAGTACTGCTAGTGTAAAGTTACTACTGCTAGTGCATATTAGTGCTGCTTAGAGACTTAGAAGAAAAACTGCTAAGTAGTTACTACTGTTAGTACAAAAGTTACTACTGTTAATACAAAGTTAATGCTGCTGAAGGAATTAATGCTACTAGTGAAGAAGTTAGTACTGCTGAGTTAGTTAGTACTGCTTATGTGATTTATATGGGTTATTTGTGTAAAAGATATGTATAACTTATTTGTTTAAAAGATTTGATATTCTTAGGAAAGTATTATAAGCCGTTTAGGACTCTTTGGTGTATAAAAGGAGGTTCTAGGGCATAGAGTTTGATACAAGTCATTCATAGAATTACCATAGCTTCAAGGTCTTTGTAACCCTAATAATTTGAGAATATTCATATTATTAATAATATTGGAGCTTTTGTTTGTTGAATTATATGTTCTTAGTTTTACTGTTTCATTGATAGTTCTTCTTAATATTAAAGATTAGATTCCGCATAATCTTTAATACATTCAAACAAAGTTTCTACTATAGTTGTGTTAGATTTATCTAATATAGCTAATCCTTATACAAGCTTAAGGAATTCGATCTATTAAAGTGGGACCAACAAGTGGTATCAGAGCTTGTTGCTTTGAGAAACTTTGCTAGAAGATATGGATCAAGATTCTGCACACATAGTGGCTGCATCCAAAGTTCCCATGCTTAAACCGAGTGAGTTTTAGTTATAGAGGATGAGGATTGAATAATACATCCAGATGATAGACTATGCACTATGGGAAGTCATAAAGAATGGTGCAACCATGCCAAAAACAGCAATTATGGAAGGTGTTGAAAAAGTGTTGCCTATTACATCTGCTGAAGATAAGGCTCAGAGAAGATTAGAAGTGAAGGCTAGAAGTACTTTAATGATGGGCATTCCTAATGAACATCAGTCAAAGTTTAACTCTATAAAGGATGCTAAGCTGTTGCTGGAAGCTGTAGAAAAGATATTTGGTGGGAATGCAACTAATAAGAAGACTCAAAGAAATCTCTTAAAGCAGCAATATGAAAACTTCACTACTCCAAGCTCAGAGATGCTTGATCAAACCTTTGATAGGATTCAAAATCTTGTAAGTCATTTGGATCTTTTAGATGAAAAGCTTTCACAAGAAGATGTTAATCAAAAGTTATTAAGAAGCTTGTCACCTGAGTGGAACACACATGCTGTTGTGTGGAGGAATAAAGCTGAGTTAGAAACAATGAGCATGTATGATCTCTATAACAACCTCAAGGTGTATGAACCAAAAGTCAAAGGGATGTCTAGCTCAAGTTTAAGCACATAAAACATGGCTTTTGTGTCCTCTTCAAATAACAACACTAGCAGCTCTAATGAAGCAGTTAATGCTGCTCATGGAGTTACTACTGCTAGCACTCAAGTTAATACTGCTTACTCTACAAATATTGATAACTTGAGTGATGCTGTTATTTGTTCATTCTTTGATAGTCAACCAAATATTCCTCAACTTGCACATGAGGACTTGCAACAAATCTATCCTGGTGACATAGAAGAGATAGATTTAAGATGGCAAATAGCCATGTTGACTATGAGGGCTAGAAGGTTTTTAAAGAATACAGGAAGGAAGCTTAAGGGCCCCCACCACCTCGACAAGGATTTTGCGCACAAGAATACAAGAGAAAGGAAGCTTACTGCTTGATGGCCAATGGACTATTGGTTTTGATAAGTCCAAAGTGAAGTGCTACAACTGCCATAAGAGGGGACATTTTGCTAAGGAGTGCAGAGCTCTAAGAAATCAAAAACAACAAGACCACTACCACGCCGCCATCTTCGCCTCACTGTTCGCGCCTGTGTGGCCTGTGGAAATCCTCCCTGTCAACTACCCATTTCACAGCACTCTCTCCGCCGCCTCGTCCAATGTGATGGGCACTTAGTGGATATGACTGGAGTGATCAGGCAGAGGAAGGGCCTAATTATGCACTCATGGCTTACTCATCTTTAAGTTCTGACTCAGAGGTATCCAATGATTCAAATTGTTCAAAAATCTTGTTATGAAACTGTTTAAATTACTTAAATCTCAAAATGATCAACTATTAAGAGATTTAGAGAAATCTAGTTTAATGGTTTTAGGTTTATAAAACAGGTTTAGACTCAGTAGAGGAAAACTTGAATTTTATAAAAAGAATGAGTCTGTTTATGTAGAAAACATTAATGGCTTAGAATGGGATATTCAAGTAGGAGAAATAACTATTAGAGAGCTTAGGAAGAAGCTTGAAAAAAATTCAAAAAGAAAAAGATAGCATTCAATTTGATGTAGATAAATTTGAAAATGCATCTAAAAGTTTAAACAAGCTCATAGAGTGTGATATTGTTGATAATTGTAAGAAAGGTTTAGGCTATGAAAAATATAATGTAGTTCCACCTCCCTACACAGGAAATTTCATGCCTCCAACACCTGATTTGTCATTTACTGGTTTAGATGAGTTTGTTAATAAGCTTGTAGTTAAGAACAAAAAGTCTGATGAAGAAGTGTCTAAGGTAGTTAGGAAGTCTAATGATTCCCGAATTATTGAAGATTGGGTGTCAGATAGTGAAGAAGAAAATGTGTCTCAAACTAAAACTGAGAAGAAAATAGTTAAGCTTAGTATTGCTAAGATATAGTTTGTCAAACCTAAGCAACAAGAGAAAACTACTAGGAAAACTACTAGGAAAACTGTTAAACAAGTTGAGAAACATAGGCAAAACACTCACAGTCTAAGAGGCAATCGAAGAAATTGGAACAATATGATGTCTCAAAAACTAGGAAGCAAATTTAAGATGATTAATAAGGCATGTTATGTGTGTAGAAGCTTTGATCACCTGCAAGTTGATTGTAATTACCATCAAAAACTATTTAAAAATCAAAGGATGGTAAAACCTGTTTGGAACAATGCTCAAAGGGTGAATCATCAAAAGTTTGCTAAAAAGACCCACCCCTGTGCTAAAAAGAACATGGTTCCAAGAGCAGTACTAATGAAGTCTGGCTTAGTAACAATTAATACTGCTAGACAAAATATTTCTAAAATAGCAGTATCAGTTAATACTGTTAGACAAGTTAATACTGCTCACTCAAAAACAACAGTAAATGCTGCTAGACCAATGTCATATCTTTCTAAAACTACACATTCAACTGTTAAGAGGCCCATTCATAAGAACACAACATTCAAAACAGTAATATTGATCAAAGGGTTAATACTGTTAGTGGTAAAAAATTTAATACTGCTAGGCCAAAAGTAGTAGTTAATGCTGTTAAGGGAAATAATTTTAATGCTGTTAAGGCCTCAGCTTGTTGGGTTTGAAAACTAAATACAAAAGTTTTAGACCATGTTTCTAAACACAACAGTGCATCAATCACCCTAAATAAGTTTGATTATATTGATGCAAAAGGCAGATCCAAGTCAGTGATGGCTTGGGTCCCCAAAAGAAACTAATTTTCTTATCTAATGTGCAGGGCAATCCACAAATGGATTTACAGGATCAAGGAGTAATTAATAGTGGATGCTCAAGGCACATGACAGAGAACATGTCCTATATTACAGACTATGAAGAGATAGATGGAGGATATGTTGCTTTTAAAGGGAACCCCAAAGGAGGGAAAATCACAAGAAAAAGTACCATTAAAACTGGTAATCTAGATTTTGAAAATGTGTATTTTGTAAGAGAGTTAAAGTTTAATCTCTTTAGTGTCTTACAAATGTGTGATAAAAAGAATAGTGTTCTTTTTAATGACACTGAATGTATTGTTTTATCTCCAAACTTTAAGTTAATTGATGAAAGTTAAGTTTTACTTAGAGTTCCTAGAAAGAATAATATGTATAGTGTTGATTTAAAGAACATAGTTCCTAAAGGAGGTTTAACTTGCCTTTTTGCAAAAGCCACATCTGATGAATCTAAACTTTGGCATAGAAGGCTAGGTCACTTAAATTTTAAAACCATGAATAAATTGGTTAAGGGAAATCTTGTAAGAGGTTTACCTTCCAAACTTTTTGAAAATGATCAAACATGTGTTGCTTGTCAAAAGGGAAAGCAGCATAGAGCCTCTTGTAAGTCCAAAATAGAGAACTCAATCAGTCTTCCTTTACATTTGTTGCATATGGATTTGTTTGGTCCAACATTTGTAAAAATCCTTATGAAGAAAATGTATTGCCTAGTTGTCACAGATGATTTCAGTAGGTTTACATGGGTTTTCTTTCTAGCTACTAAGGATGAGACTAGTGGCATTCTTAAGTCCTTTATAACTGGGATAGAAAATCTAGTAGATCACAAGGTTAAGGTGATTAGATGTGATAATGGGACTGAGTTCAAAAACAGAGAAATGAATCAGTTTTGTGAGATGAAGGGTATTTTAAGACAATTTAGTGTAGCTAGAACTCCTCAACAAAATGGAGTTGCTAAGAGGAGGAATAGGACACTAATTGAGGCTGCTAAGACTATGCTAGCTAATTCTAAGTTGCCAACTACTTTTTAGGCAGAAGCAGTTAATACTGCTTGCTATGTGCAAAATAGAGTGTTAGTAGTTAAGCCTCATAACAAGACCCCATATGAACTTTTTCATGGTAGAACACCAACTTTAAGTTTTATGAGACCATTTGGGTGTCCTGTTACCATTCTCAATACCATAGATCACTTAGGCAAATTTGATGGTAAGGCTGATGAAGGTTTCTTTGTTGGATACTCTTTAAATAGTAAAGCCTTTAGAGTATTCAATAGTAGAACAAGGATAGTGGAAGAAAACTTGCATATTAGGTTCAGTGAGAGTACACCTAATGCTGTAAACCTAATATTGTAAGTAGTGGACCAAATTTTCTATTTGATATCGATGCACTAACAAGAACAATGAATTGTGAGCCAATTGTTGCAGGTACACAGTCTAATGGTTTTGCAGGTACAAAAGCAAGTGATAATGCAGGTCAAGCTAGAAAGGAGACAGAACCTGTCAAAGATTACATTTTGCTACCATTATGGACTGCTGATCCACCATATTCCCAAGATCCAAAGAGTTCTCATGATGATGGATCTAAACCTTCAAGTGATGATGGAAAGAAGGTTGATGAAGATCCAAGAAAAGATAGTAATGATCAAGAGAAGGAAGATAATGTTAACAACACTAATAATGTTAATGATGGTAGCACAAATGAGGTTAATGTTGTTGGTGGAAAAACAAGCATTGAACTTCCATTTGATCCAAATATGCCTGCTTTAGAAGATGTTAGCATATTTGACTTCTCAAGAGATGATGAAGATGATGGTGCAGAGGCTGACATGAACAATTTGGATACAACAACCCAAGTCAATCCTATTCCAACTACAAGAATTTATAAAGATCATCCTCTTGAACAAGTGATTGGAGATTTGCAATCAGCTACACAAACAAGAAAGATTTCAAAAAATTTGAAGGAACATGGGTTTGTTAGTACTATTCAACAAAGAACAAACCATAAAGACCTTTAAAACTGCTTGTTTGCTTACTTTTTATCACAAGAATAACATAAAAAGGTAATTCATGCATTGAAGGTTCCAAGCTGGATAGAGGCTATGCAAGAAGAGCTTCTACAATTCAAGTTACAAGAAGTTTGGACTTTAGTAGATTTACCAAATGGAAAAAGGGCTATAGGCCCTGAGTAGGTTTTCAGGAATAAAAAGGATGAAAGGGGAATTATGATACGAAATAAAGCAATATTGGTTGCTCAAGGATACACACAACAAGAAGGGATTGATTATGATGAAGTCTTTGCCCCTGTTGCAAGAATTGAAGCAATTAGGCTATTTTTAGCTTATGTTTCATTTAAAGATTTTGTGGTGTATCAAATGAATGTAAAAAGTGCTTTTCTTTATGGGAAGATTAAAGAAGAGGTGTATGTATGTCAACCACCAGGATTTGAAGATCTAGACTTTCCTGATAGAGTATACAAGGTTGAAAAAGCACTGTATGGACTACATCAAGCTCCTAGAGCTTAGTATGAAACCTTGTCAACATATCTGTTAGACAATGGGTTTCAAAGAGGGAAAATTGACAAGACCTTATTCATCAAAAGGCACAAAGGTGATATTTTGTAGGTCTAAGTTTATTTGGAGGACGTCATCTTTGGTTCAACAAAGAAGGAGCTATGCAATGCATTTGAGAAGTTGATGCATGAGAAATTTTAGACGAGTTCTATAGAGAACTTACATTCTTCTTGGGATTACAAGTGCAGCATAAGAAGGATGGCATATTTATTAGCCAGGATGAATATGTTGTTGAAATTTGGGTTTACAGAAGTTAAGACTGCAAGCACACTAATGGAAACTCATAAGCCTCTACTCAAGAATAAAGATGGTGAAGAAGTGGATGTTCATATGTATATGTCAATGATTGGTTCATTGATGTATCTTACATCTTCAATATGTGACATCATGCTTGTAGTGTGTGCCTGTGTTAGATACCAAGTTAATCCAAAGGTTTCAGATCTTTATGCTGTGAAAAGGATTTTTAGGTACTTAAAAGGTCAACCAAAATTAGGCCTTTGGTATCCAAAAGATTCTCCTTTTGATTTGGTAGCATACACTGATAGTGATTATGCTAGAGCAAGCTTGGATAGGAAGTCTACAACAGGAGGTTGTCAATTCCTTAGATGTAGATTAATATCATGGCAGTGCAAGAAACAGATAGTGGTTGCAAATTCCACAACAAAAGCTGAGTATGTGGCTGCTTCAAGTTGCTGTAGACAAGTGCTTTGGATTCAGAATCAACTACTTGATTATGGGTATAATTTTATGCATACCAAGATCTTTATTGACAATAACAATACTATTTGCATAATTAAAAATCCTGTTTTTCATTCAAAAACAAAGCATATAGAGATCAGACATCATTTTATTAGAGATTGCAATGAAAAGAAATTGATTCAAATGGTCAAAATCTATACTGACAAGAATGTTGCAGATTTGCTTACAAAAGCTTTTGATGTAAGTAGATTTCAATATTTGATTGTTAGTATTGGAATGATGAATCTTTAAAGTCTTTTATCTCTTTATGTTTTTGTAGAGTTTTGTATGAATTAGTACTGTTATTCATGTCATTAAAGTTTCTGCTGTTAAGTATAATTAGTACTGCTGATTATACATAATACTGCTGAGTTTCTACTGTTAGTTATACTTAATACTGTTATGTATAATTAATACTGTGATAATTGTAAAAATTGTTATGGCTTGTGTTTTCTTGGTTTTAGACTAACATTTTGCAGGATAAGCAAAGAAAAGTGTTAAATTGATGATGGATAAGCTGTTTGGAATGGAATTAGAGTTAGCACTGGTGACTCAAAGTTAATGCTGCTAGGCTTAACTTACTGCTGAGTTACTACTGTTGGGTTACTTACTACTGTTGGTTGAAAGTTAATGCTGCTAGGCATAACTTACTACTGCCAGATGAACGTTAATGTTATTGAGTGTACTTTTTATAAATATTTCGATTAAGGGTTTCAATCACTATAATTTCCATAATCCATTTCAATCAATCATTTAATCGATTTCATACTTCAAAATACTCTCTAATTACAAACCCTGACTCAGTTTTATCATCCAATATCAAAACCCAACACAAATGGTGACTCTAAAGTTTGCAGATACTCATAATGTGGTCGCGTTTTTGTCTAAACCCACAGAATGTGATGGGTTTGAACAAATTGTAGATTTTTTGAATGCACACCCTATAAAGTATGCATTAACTGTCAATCCTACAATATATACTTCTTGCATCGAACAGTTCTGGGCTACTGTCAAGATCAAAACTATCAATGGGGAATCACAATTACATGCCCTAGTAGATGGCAAGAAGATAATCATTACTGAAGCATCTGTTAGAAGAGATCTTCAACTGGCAGATGAAAATGGTATTGATTGTTTACCTAATTCTACCATTTTTGAACAACTAGCATTGATGAGGTATGAGAAAGATTCACAAAAACTAACTTTCTATAAACCATTCTTCTCCCCATAATGGAAATTTTTGATTCACACTATTTTACAATGCCTAAGTCCAAATACTACTGCATGGAATGAATTTAGTAGTACTGTGGCATCTGCTATTATCTGTTTGGCTACAAATCAAAAATTTAACTTTTCAAAACTCATTTTTGAAAGTATGATGATGAACTTGGATAATTTGTCTGCAAAGTTTTTGATGTATCTAAGGTTTGTACAAGTGTTTTTAGAACAACAACTTGATGATCTGTCAACTCATAAAAGGATTTATATTGCACCCACTCATACTAAAAAGATTTTTGCAAATATGAGAAGGGTAGGAAAAGGTTTTTCTAGAAGAGTAACACCTTTATTTCCAACAATGGTGGTACAAAACCAAGCAGAATTAGGTGAAGGTTCAGCAAATCCAACTGATCCCCATCACACACCCACCATTACTCAACCATCAACATCTCAACCTCAAAAGACTCAAAAACCTAGGAAGCCTAAGAGAAAGGACACTCAGGTACCTCAGCCTAGTGGTCCTACAGACATTGTTGCAGATGAGGCTGTCCATAAGGAGTTGGGTGACAGTTTGGTGAGGGCTGCCACTACTGCTTCTAGCTTAGAAGCAGAGCAGGACAGTGGTAACATAACTAAGACCCGATCCAAGGCAACACCTAATGAATCTAGTTCCCTAGGAACTACTTCAGGTGGTGGTCCCAGGTGCCAAGAAACCATGGGGGATACTATTGCTCAAACTAGGTTTGAGAATGTATCTAAACTTTCCAATGATTCACTGCTCGCAAGAGGTAACACACTTCGAAGTGATGAGGATAGTCTTAAACTAAAGGAATTGATGGAACTATGTACCAATTTACAACAAAGGGTTCTTGATTTGGAGAAGACAAAGACCACTCAAGCTAATGAGATTGATAGTTTGAAAAGGAGGGTCAAGAAGCTTGAAAAGAAAAGAAGTTCAAGAACTCATAAGCTGAAGAGACTATACAAAGTTGGTTTGAGTGCTAGGGTAGAATCCTCTGGAGATGAAGAGAGTTTGGGTGAGGATGCATCCAAACAAGGGAGGATTGATGCTGATGTAGAGATGTTTGATGTGGGTACTGTGACTGGTGATGAGGTGTTTGCAGAACAAGAAGTTACTGCTAAAGATGTGAATTTAACTATTGATGAAGTTACTTTGGCTCAAGCACTTGCATCTTTGAAAAGTGTAAAATCTAAGGTAAAAGGGGATGTTATAGAAGAGCCAAATGTACCAGTTAATGCTGCCAGTGCTTCAACAAAGGTTAGTGCTGCTACAACAACAACTGCTATAATTCTAACTCGAAGGAAAGGAATTGTTATTACTGAGCTGGGTACACCTACAATAACGAGATCTTCACAACAACCATCACAGGTAGAAGTTCAAGACAAAGGCAAAGGGAAAATGATAGAACCTGAACCTGTGAAGAAATTGAGTAAGAAAGATCAACTCATGAGTGATGAAGAAGAAGCTAAAAGATTACAAGCTGAGTTTGATGAAGAGGAGAGACTTCCAAGGGAGAAGGACAAAGCCAATGTTGCCTTGACTAAAGAATGGGATGATATTCAGGCTAAGATTAAGGATGGTCATGAATTGGCTCAAAGACTGCAAGTAGAGGAGCAAGAAGAGTTGTCTATTAAAAAAAATGCAAAATTATTTCAACAACTCTTGGAGCAAAGAAGAAAGCACTTTGCTGCTAAAAGTGCAGAAGAGAAGAGGAACAAACCTCCAACCCAAGCTCAACAAAGAAAAATGATGTGTTCTTACCTAAAGAATATGGAAGGAAAGAAGCTCAAAGACTTGAAGGATAAATCTTTTGATTCTATTCAGAAGATGTTTGACAGAGCTTTCAAGAGGGTGAATACATTTGTCGACTTCAGAACAGACTTGGTAGAAGGTAGTTTAAAGAGAGCAGGAGAAGAGTTGGAACAAGAGAGTACTAAGAAGCAAAAGGTGGATGAGGATAAAGACACAGCAGAGCTGCAAAGTCTAATGGAAGTCATTCCAGATGAAGAAGAGGTTGCAATTGATGTTGTACCTTTAGCTACTACGTCTCCAAAGATTGTTAACTGGAAGATCCAAAAAGAAGGAAAGAAAAGCTATTATCAAATAGTAAGAGCTGATGGAAAGTCTCAGATGTACATGATCTTTAGTCAAATTCTTAAAAGTTTTGACTGGGAAGATTTGGAAGACTGGTACAACTTGGTAAAAGCTAGATATGGATCAACAAGACCAGTAGAAAGCATGGATTATCTGTTATGGAATGATTTGAAAACAATGTTTGAACCACATGTAGAAGATGCAATATGGAGGAATCAACAGGGATAAAAAGTGTTGGAATGGAAGCTGTATGACTCTTGTAGAGTACATTCCTTGATGATGCAGTCTATGCAGATTTACATGCTGATAGAAAAGAGATATCCTCTTACACCACCTACAATTACAGATATGCTAAATAAGAAGCTTCAGGTTGATTATTTTAATGAAATGGCATATCAGTTTCTTAAATTTCTCACAAAATAGCTTAAGAATTAATGAAGTGTTTGAAAGCATCCTTCTGGTGATTATGGAGCTTTTAAATGAAGAAACTTGATGATTTTGAAGAAGAATATCAAGTTTAGGGAAGGATTGTTGGGATTAAAAGCCTTCTTAATGTTGCTAGTATTACTGTTGTTCATATCAGAGTTAATGCTGCTCAGTTGTGTTAGTACTGCTCAAGAATTTCAGAGAAAAATGCTAAGTGTTTACTACTGCTAGTACACAGTTAGTACTGCTAGTATAAAGTTATTACTGCTAGTGCATATTTGTGTTGCTCAGAGACTTAGAAGAAAAACTGCTAAGTAGTTACTACTGCTAGTACAAAAGTTACTATGTTCAGTACTCAAATGTAATGCTACTGAAGAGTTATGCTGCTAGTGAAGAAGTTAGTACTGCTAAGTTAGTTAGTACTGCTTATGTGATTTATATGAGTTATTTGTGTAAAAGATATGTATAACTTATTTGTTTAAAAGATTTGATATTCTTAGGAAAGTATTGTAAGTCATTTAGGACTCCTTGGTGTATAAAAGGAGGTTCTAGGGCATAGAATTTGATACAAGTCAGTTTGATGCGAGTCATTCATAGAATTATCATAGCTTCAAGGTCTTTGTAACCCTAATACTTTGAGAGTATTCGTATTATTAATATTGGAGCTTTTGTTTGTTGAATTATATGTTCATATAATTATTGTTTCATTGATAGTTCTTCTTAATATTAAATATTAGATTCCACATAATCTTTAATACATTCAACAACGAGTTTTATATAGTTTGTTGTTAGATCTTATACTAATTAACTAATCCGTATACTCAAGCTTAGGAATTCGATCTTTGATGTGGGACCAACAATGGCTTTTGGAGCTGTGACAATAAGCTCCACTAAACCCCATTCGATCTTCCTCAAATATAATAGAAGACATGAAGACTTAGAACTAAAGAATAGGAGGGATAAGTTTAATGGGATAAGATCATAGTACTTATACTCCTTAGTCAATTAACGTCATATGAAATGGGTATAAGAACAAGGTTAGTGTACGAATAGGCATGTGTAAGAACAAGGTCACTGACCTTTATAAAGTGTGTTGTCCCCTTACCTAGAATATGCATGTGTAATAGAGACAAATGTACTAATGTACTTGTCCAATCAACTTGGGGACACATACTTATCACCTACATGGGTTCTACCCATCCTAGGTGTAACACCCCCAAATTGGGTCGCAGCGGAATAAGGGTCCGGGGCGTGTTACTTCTCAGATCAATAACACAAGATAATATAAGAACGACCAAAAAGTCGTTTAAAACTGATACATTGGATTTAATAAAGTATGTGTTACAAAAGCCTGAAGCTTTACTTGTTTACTTGTTATTATTACAAAGATTTCCAGCCCATAACAGATATACAAAATGTAATGCGACTAAATCTTTAATGCATGACTTTAAAATATAACCACCAATGTATCCTTCGCACCTCGTGCTTAATGACCTCCTGAAAAACATTGCATTTAAAACGTCAACATAAAGTTGGTGAATTTCATAGGTTTATGTAAATGTATATGCAGGACCGCAAGACTTTCCCCGTGATAATGCAACAGATGCAGACATCACAAAATGTAATTACGTTTTCCTAAGCTCATGACACCGAAGCTCGACATAAATGAATACAATATATAAATATTGCCTACATTGCCCGTGATGATGTTCAACCCGTAACATCCAAAATCCGACATGATATACGTTCGTTTCCAGTGATAGCTAGTCACCCGAACGGGGAGGTCAATCCCAAATAGATCTATCTATAATCATTCGCGCTCACATTCCAGTAATTGACAGTTCATGATTCATGGGCATAGTGGGTTATCGCTACTTAGGCAAAACGTAATCATGATAAAATGTACACTTGCGTCCAATTTGTAAAACATGCATATGTTTCTCACCCCAAAACTTGTAAATGAATAATTGTAAAACATGGGGCTATGAACTCACCTTTAGTGAGTAAATTGATAATAAAATATCCCAAATGGAAACGCGTCACGCTAACGCCCGAATGCAACCTAGTTAATATAGGTCGAATCAGTATTCAAGTACGTTGTCTAACAACAACCATATATAATCCTATATAGTTATCATCGTACTATCGTTCGGGCTATCATAATTAAGAGGTCATGACATGACGTACGAGGAGTTAGGACACTTTAAATCGTAAATCCAACAACTCGTCAATACGCCATCCGAAGAAGCCTCATTATGAAATTCCCTAGTAATATAGCACTTTGATAACTAATAACATATATATTTCTATATAGCTATATCACCATCTAATCGTTTAAGTGAAATCGTATTTATAAAGTAAAAACGTTTATAATTACGCCTTTAGCAAAAATGACATAACTTTGTCGTTTTAAGTCCGTTTCTCGCGTTTCTTACGCCCACGCTTTCGTATTAAGACGAGTGATCATAATATTGCATTTTTAAGTTTCCAAGATTCTGTTGTGAATAGTGTTTTTACTGTTCATTACAGCTTATAATCCCGTTTTTATACTTTAATTAACGTAAAACCCGTTTTTGTCGTATCTTATTCGTTATAGCTCCGTTTTTAGCGATTCTTTCGAGCACGTTCTCGTATTTAAGAGTTTTATCAATCTATTGATGTTTTAAAAATATAAGTTCCTGTCATGAATAGTAATATTTATAAAAATAGTTTTATAAACGTATTTATCGTCGTAAACTCGTAACTAGCGTATCTTCTTCGTTATAAATCCGATTTTTGAGTTTCTTATCATTTTGGAATCCTTATGAGATGTACTATCTTTATAAAACCTAACATGGATGTTAACAAATTCGAACCAAAACAACAAGTTTGAAAGGTTGTGATTAAAACATGTTTTAAGCTTGATTTTTGTACCATTAAGCTTCAACACCTTATTACAACTACTTCACAACATTTATATCTTATGTTTTACATATATAAAGTCCATTAGATCATGCTTTACTCAAGTGTGTTCAAGATAACAAGTTTAACTACCATTTTCACTTGTAACTCATAAGTTAACATTAGAAACCCTAATTTGTACATATACATGTTTATACTTAAACAACATGTTAAAACACTTATACATCCCTTTTAACATCATATTAGCATCCATGTGACATGTAAATAAGTTCATAAAACATTAATCATAAGTAAATATCCATTTTACATATTCAAAAGTACCCTAAATGGTGATTTAGCTAAATATAACATATGAACACATAAAATCTTAGTTATGAAATGATTAAGCTTTATATATAACCTTGTGTGGATGAGTAGAGAAAAGAAAACCAATCACACCCTTGTGATTTAAACTCTTGGCTTGAAAAATTAGGATGAAACCCTAATTTTTCCCAAGTAAACCCTTTCTTCCTTTTCTTGATTCCTTCCTTGCAAATGGTTAACCAACTCTTGAAACCTTCTTAGAATACCTTAGATATGATGTGTGTATGCTTGTATAATGATAGAAAATCAAGCAATGGATTTGGTTTGGGAGTGTTTTTGAGCCGTGGGCTATAACAAGAGAAAAGGAAGAGTTTTGTGATTTTTCTTGTAAAGGAAATGAAGAGTATGAGTTTATGAACACAATGGCTTGCCTATTTATACTACTAGGAGGTGTATGAGATATTTTTAGGTGTCAAGTTGATTCATGCAAGGTGGCAAGGCTTGTTGAAGAAAGTTGAAGCTTATCTTGATAAGAATGGCTAGTCATGAGATCAAGTTGATGCAAGATGCATGTATGAAGATATTTGTGAAGGTTCATGGTCTTATCTTGGCCTCCTAGTCACTTATACACGTTCATATGCATGTGTATAAGTTAGGATATGTTTTTGATCTTTTATATAATGTATACTTGCATTATATGAAGTATAATGTAGTATAAATCAAATACAATGTATAATTTGTACATTGTAGGGTTTGGTTTGAATTCTTTCATGAAGAATATGTATAAAGTGATAAATACTTGAAGTTTTAAATAAACTTTAAGTATTGGGTACAAATTTTGGGTATTTGATGAAGCGTAGATAAGTTAACGTGCTTCCGGGTAGGCCTAAACGTACTTTATCGCGAAACGTAAACACTTAACGTAACCAATAAAAATAAAATGTGCAATGATAATAATTATCCTCTAAATAATCATATAACACTTGCTTGATGTAAACATTTAATTGTTTAATGCCCGTTTACATTGAATGATCATTTTTAGTTTACGCGATTTAGCTTAACGATTACGATTTAAAAGCAAACGCGTAAAACCCTAAAAATAAATTGTGAATTACATAACGTCGTACAATGACCTAAAACACGAGGTGTTATAGTCTTCCCCCGTTAAATGAGCCTTGTCCTCAAGGCTTATCACACGGCACTTGAGGACGGTGCAGTCTTGGTGAAGAGGGGTAGATATTTCTTCCTGAATTGATCTTCACGTTTCCACGTAAACTCAGGGCCCCGCCTAGAGTTCCATCGAACCTTGACAATTGGGACATGGCTTCGCCTCAATTGTTTGACTTCGCGATCCATGATTTCTACAGGCTCTTCAACAAAATGAAGCTTGTCATCCACTTGGAGTCCTTCCAACGGAACGACTAATGGATCGTCAGAATAACATTTCTTCAAGTTGGATACATGAAACGTTTTGTGGACCCTGCTCAGCTCTTGAGGAAGCTCAAGCTTGTACGACCCCTTTTGCCAAAACGTTTGCCAAAACGTACGACCCCTTTTGTGGACATATCTGAGGTTTAACTTCCCCCGTTTGCCAAAATGTACGACCCCTTTCCAAGGCAAAACCTTAAGCATAACTTTATTCTTCAACTTTGAAACCTCATCGGTTTACACACCTCTCACCCCCCCCCCATAGCTCTCACGTCACAATCAGCGTAGCTCTTTTGTCGATCACGAGCGGTTTGAATCCTTTTGTTTAATCGGCTGATCCTTTTGGTTTCTTGAACTAATTCTGGACCAGTGAGTTGAACTTGTCCAACCTCGGCCCAACACGGTGTATTTGTGAACGCACTGTTCGACCATAATGTGCTTCAACGGTGCAGCCTAAGGCTCGGCAATGATAACTGTTATTGTATGAAAACTCGACTAATGGCAAATGTTTAACCCAACCATTTCCAAAGTCAATTACGCAAGCACGTAGCATATCCTTGAGAGTTTGGATGGTTCTCTCGCTTTGTCCGTCGGTTTGCGGATGATATGCAGTACTCATATCCAAACTTGTACCCAAAGCCTTCTGAAGTGACTTCCAGAAATTTGATGCGAACCGAGGGTCACGATCACAGATAATTGAAACAGGTATTCCATGCTTCATGACTACCTCCTTTAGGTACATTCTTGCCAGTTTATCCATAGGATCCGTTTCCCTCATTGGCATAAAAATGGCAGACTTTGTAAGTCGGTCAACGATCACCCAAATAGTGTCATAACCTTGTGACGACTTAGGAAGCTTCGTGACAAAATCCATCATGATGTTGTCCCACTTCCATTGGAGGTTATCTAGGGTTTGCACTAAAACAATCCTGATGGTCTCTGATGAGTTGCGGCCTTGACCTTAGCATTTGTCAACAGTTGGGCTAACATAGGGGCGATTGTTGGCTTTCATATTGGGCACAGTTATTGTTTCTCATATCCTGGTAACATCTTGTCAGAACCCGGATGAATAGAGTATTTAGACTTGTGGGACTCGTGCATGATCACAGTCCTTAAGTCGCCATAACATGGTAACCAACTCCTGCCTATTTAGCACCTATTGTTTCATCCCCACGTTTCTTGGTTCCAATTTTCCGTTATTAAGTTTCTCCGGATCTTTTGAATAATTCTCAACCATATACCCCAACATCCTCTTCTTGTTGTTCTTCCGGCTTTCGTT
The DNA here is from genome assembly GCA_026074375.1 of Tanacetum coccineum. Taxonomy (NCBI): domain Eukaryota; kingdom Viridiplantae; phylum Streptophyta; class Magnoliopsida; order Asterales; family Asteraceae; genus Tanacetum; species Tanacetum coccineum. Next base: position 9,236 of record BQNB010049040.1, on the reverse strand, counting down.
GCTTCAGTCTGTGCTTCAAGATTTGTTATGGAAGATCCAAGCCAATAGTTATCACTAAGGCCCGAACCCTTAGTGGTTCTCGTTCCTTCCTGCTCAGAGCATCAGCAACAACATTCGCCTTTCCTGGGTGATAACAAATTTCGCAATCGTAATCACTCAGCAAACTCTAACAGCGACGTTTGACTATAGTTCATTTTCCTTCTGATCATGAATGTGTTGTTAACTCTTGTGATCAGTGAACACCGTGCACTTGGGTTCCGTTTACTGATAGTGCCTCACAAATCTTTAGAGCGAAACACTACGCCCCAAGGTATAAATCATGAGTCGTATAGTTCTTTTTCATGAATTGTTAACTGGCGTAATGCATAAGAAAATACCCTCTTTCTACTTTGCATCAACACATCGCCCAAACCCTTCTTTGAAGCATGCAGTATGCGATGAAATTCTTCGCTTTCCCTAGGTAAGGCCAGGCAGGATTGGTGCACTGCACTGCTTCTACTTCAACAGTTGAAAAGTTGTCTTCTTGTTTATCGTCCAATAAACTTGACACCTTTTGGGGTTAGTTTGGTCATTGATCTTGGGCGATCTTTGAAAACCCTTCGATGATTTTCTGTAATAGCCGGCAAGGCCAAATATTGGCGAATCTTGTTGGTGTTTTTTGGAGGGTTGTCCAATTTTTTGTAGATTCATTCTTGGTAGGGTCAACGTGAACACCTCGAAAGGTCATTCACGGTGACCAAGGAATTGTACACCTAGAGATCCGAATTCACCACTTGGAGAACTTGGCGTACATTCTTCCTTTCGTAAGCAATTTCAGAAGATCTGGCCTAGGGTGTTTCTTCATGATTCCTTATACTTTTGGAGTAGATCATAAAATGTCATCGTGAGACCAAATACAAAACTTTTCCAGATACGGTTTACACACCCCCCCGTGTTATAAGGTCGTTGAACACGGCCGGGTTCATTAGTAATCCAAAAGACATGACTTGGAATTCATAGTGGACCGTTCGAGTCCTGAATGCTAGTCTTGGGAATGTCTTCTTCTCGAACTTTAACTATTGTTACCCTGACCTCAGATCGAATCTTTGAATAAATACTCTATCCGTGCAGCTTGGTTGAATATGTCATCGATCCTTGGGGAGTGGGTTAGCGGTCTCTTCACTCGTCAGTTTGTTCAATTCCCTGTAATCGATGCACATCCGAAAAGACCCATCTTTCTTCTTCAAAAACAGAACTGGAGCTCCCTAGGGTGAGGAACTTGGTCTTATAACGCCTTTGTCCGTAAGTTCCTGTAGTTGCTCGCTTGCTCCTTCATTTTGGATGGTTGCTAACTATATGGTGCCGTCGTGCTACGGTAGTTTATGTAGCACATGGTACCAATCGATTCCGAAACTCACTTGTCGAGTGGGTGGTATACCCGGCAAGTCCTCAGGAAAGACTTCAGGAAATTCTTGAACATCTGGCACATCTTCAAGTCGTTTCCCCTTTGACTTGTCTTCGTCTTTGGTTGCGGTGATATTTGCTAAGAATACGTGACATCTCTTCGTTAAATACTCTTGAGCCTTAGTACACGAGATGATGTTTTAAGGGGTTTCGGGGTGGGTCCGTGTTTTATTGCTGCTTTCTCATACCTCGAACGATTAAAATTTTGTCTCCAAAAGGAATAGAATGATCTTCTCGCAAGACAATAAACGGACATGTGGTACTTTGCACAATCTAATCCATACCAATTATCACGTCGAAACTACCTAGTTCTATAGGCATTAGGTCTATCTTGAAAGGATGATTTAAGAAGTTTAACGTACAACCTCGAATAATAGTGTTTAACCCAACAATTCGCCCGTCGGCTAGTTCGACATTATAATCCAGGATTAATGCAGTTGGGTGGTGGAGGTGATTGATAAACAATTCGTTTTTTTATTTTTTTTTTTGGAGAGCTAAATGTAGTAGATACAAACTCCTATCGCACCCGTATCAAATTAAAATAGATGCATAATCTGGTTGTTTTGGATGGAATCGTACCAGTGAGACATTGTTGTCCGGGTTTTGACCCGAATTGGCCCACGACATACACTTTGCCTGAGCATGGGCATTTCACCGATTACCCCGGTTGTTGTTGTTCTTTAAGTTTAGGCTAATCCTTCTTGAAATGCCCCCCTGAGAACACATTCAAAACCAATCATTGACCTTGATTAGCCCCTGGTGTTAACAATTTGGGAGGATTTGCAGTCACGAGGATAAAGGCCCAAATCAGTTGCACTTGTTGGCATTTTGGGGACAAGGGTACCTTCATGGTGATTGTTACATTTGGGAACACAGAGGTTAGGCCCTCCGCTTATGGTCTCCTGGTCACCATTTCCTGCGGCATAAGTCTTCCATTGTTTTGTCTTTGTTTGGTTGCTGATTCTGGTTGTTCCTGGCGGTGTCATCAGACTTTCTTTTGTTGTCCGCCTGACGTTTAGCACAAGTGTTGATCTTCTTGTCCATGAGTTCAGTGGCGAACTCAATGGAATCCTGCATAGTTTTTGGCTTAGTTACCATTACACTGCCATGGATCGTGTCGGGTAAGCCACCGACATATTTCTCAACTTGGTCTATTTCTTCCGGAAACATCCGATCGCACATTAGTGCCAGGTCTTGGAAACGTTGGCTATAGGTTACCACATCGGTACCCTTCACCTTCAAATTCCACATTTCAAACTCTAGTTTCTTAATTTTGCCCTTGTGGAGTATATTTGTTGTCATCATCTTATTCAGTGTCCTCCTGGATTGCATGGGCAGCTTCAGGAGTAGTGGTCTTAACATGGGAGTTCCACCATGTAAGAGCATTTCTTTGTAGGGTACACGTAGCAAATTTAACCTGGCATGCTAACGTACAGTTGCTTATGCTGTAAACAGACTCCATCTTTTCAAACCACTGAGTGAGTCCAACCACTCCCTCAGTGCCCTTGAAGTTCAAGGGTTGGCATTTTAGGAAGTCCGGGTAGGTGCATTCATGAGCAACTTGCACAGGCCTTCTGGCACCCGTTCCTGAAGTATGGCTATCATCGCCATTCCTGGTTGCATCACGTGCTGCCAGTGCAGCAGTAACGCCTTCGTTAATCATTGCCTAAATATGAGCATCTGGGTGACAGTGTATTGGTATGTGTCTGTGTCTGGTGTGGTGTTGATCTGGGTTTAACCTTCGTGGTATTTCTCTTTGGTGCCCATTTTCTGTTAAATCACAAGAAAACATAATACCGTTAGATTTCATAAAATCATCTTATGAACATAACTATTTACACATTAAATTAAAACGAGATCACATCACACAGTGAAATGTACAATCTGTTATTGAATTAAACCATGTATAAACCAAATCGGATATTCATTTATAATAAAATTCGATTTCATAGATAAGTAATCCGTCCATTTCATATATAAACTATGGAAAACATACATGTTCGATTAGAGTCTAGATGAATTATCTAACTTAGGTTAAAGACAAAAGAAACAACCTAAATCTCATTACTAGCCGGGATTATACCCGTAACACTTCGTATGTTGTACAATGATAGATATACCTGAAACTAAGACCTATACTAGATAGCGAAACAAAATAAAAAGATCTATACAGTCTGCTAGCTGGGAATAACCCATAATACTTAACAGGCTGCGTAGCATAGCTACAACATAACCAAATCTAGGAATTGCTACCAGCCTCTCCTGGTGCAAATTGCTACATCTGGTGTCCGGGACTTTTCGGGTCCAGCTACTCTGATACTCAAGCCATCTGAGTCTGTAGTCCTTTCAGCAACTCTAATTCCTTAGTCAACTGGACCTGCCTCTGGTAGTCTGCCTGTACATCTCAAAAGTCACAACCTGACTCTTTTTTACGGCAGCTGTCTGCAACTGTGAAATCACTGCCTGCTGACCCATCACTACAGAACGTAATGACAAGATCTCTGAACGTGTCATATAGCTAACCTCTATGGAGCGTCCCCATGCCTCTCGAGAAACCAGAGCCTCCTGATCTAGTAGTCGTGCAGTCTCATAGTGGTACTGACTATCATCAACCAATGTCCCAACACTCTGATATATCTGGGTCTGCCTGTCCTGAGTATCCTCTATCACAGCATAGATATCATGCGTGTCCTGCTCCTGGACTGCAGTAAGTTAGTCATCCATAGTATTGACCCCTCCAAGGGTTCATCGGTGTGCTACCTCCTCAATGCCCCTCTCGGTTATCCAACCATCTCTAATCCCATATCCGACACTCCTCGGCTCTCGTCGTCTAATCTCGGTATCCATAGTACCTCACAAACCCATAGTCTATCCTACGACCTCCAATCGGTCTAGTGGCAGCTGCAGCTGAACTCTCTCCAAGCTCGTACCTGGGACTAAGGTAAATACCCAACCTCTTCCGAGGTGGTAGTGTAATCTAGGCATGTTTGTCCTGTTGGTAAGAAGATAGTAAACTGCAAAAGTGGTGCCTTGATGAAGTAGGTAAGTGGTAATTAGATGAGAAAGTGGATGGTGTCTCGGTTCATCCAGATCATAGCAGCCGATAGCCCTAACGGCGATTATCATTCTTTGCGTATAATAGGACTTAGCATGGTTGGTTGATGCTTGGAATTGGGGGGTGATTGGTTTATTTGGTAAAGGAGATGATAGTGAGTAAGTGGTGATGGTGGGGTGGGTGGTTAAGTCCAAGAAGTCTCCTCGACCTCTTCATAGGAGGAAGTGATATGGATGGTCATCCGGATAGTATCTTGGCAGTCATCGATGTTCCAGGCGGGGACAGAGTCCTGGCCGAAGCTTGGGTGCTCCTCCTCCTTCCTCCCTCATCCTCGTCGCTATCATCATATCATCATCTTCATCATCATCCCTATCAGCAGGGTAATCCGCTGGATCCTCCTCGGGTCTCATCGTCCTCCTCGGCTCTCTCAGGATTTCAGGACTTAAGGAACATATCCTGGTGGAATTGTAGTGGGTGAGGCGTAGAAGCAGGTAGTGTCCGCTCTCGTGCCGGGAGTCTCATCCTCCTGTGGTATGTACTCAGGGTACATCGGCTCAGGAACAAAGTCCAGTGGGGGAGGTGACTGCGGCTCCTCGGGGCCAGGTATGTAGTCAGGCGATGGTGGAACCTCGGGGCCAGGTATGTAGTCAGGCGATGGTGGAACCTGATAAGCAGCCATTATGTAAGCATATGGGTCCTCTGGCATAATGGGTGGTCTATCGACTCCTGGTGAACCAATGTCTGACCCATCCTCAAATGGACTGGACACTGCCGTGTAGGTGACCGTGGAATCTTCCGAATCTGACATAACCGTATCTGAAACTCCAACATAACTTATATTAGTATTTAATATAAGACTCTTATAGTAATATACATTTATATCATAACATGTATATCAATCATGCATGCATCTAGCCTAACCGACTAATGCACAATTAGTGTATGTATGTCCCGTGAAAACCCCTTTGTATGAATGCAATGTTTGAAAACGGTTATAGTCCAGCAAAAACATTTGACCTGGTTCTCTATAACCTTGGCTCTTGATACCAATCTGTAACACCCCCAAATTGGGTCGCAGCGGAATAAGGGTCCGGGGCGTGTTACTTCTCAGATCAATAACACAAGATAATATAAGAACGACCAAAAAGTCATTTAAAACTGATACATTGGATTTAATAAAGTATGTGTTACAAAAGCCCGAAGCTTTACTTGTTTACTTGTTATTATTACAAAGATTTCCAGCCCATAACAGATATACAAAATGTAATGCGACTAAATCTTTAATGCATGACTTCAAAATATAACCACCAATGTATTCTTCACACCTCGTGTTTAATGATCTCCTGAAAAACATTGCAATTAAAACGTCAACATAAAGTTGGTGAATTTCATAGGTTTATGTAAATGTATATGCAGGACCGCAAGACTTTCCCTGTGGACATGCATCCCATGCAACCATCACAGAATGTAATTACGTTTTCCTAAGCTCATGACACCGAAACTCGACATAAATGAATACAATATATAAATATTGCCTATATTGCCCGTGATGATGTTCAAAAACCGTAACATCTAAATTGACTTGTATACGGTATTCCAGTGATAGCTAGTCACCGAACGGGCGAGGTCAATCCCAAATTAGATCTATTCTATATCATTCGCGCTCACATTCCAGTTAATTGACTGTTCATGATTCAGGGGCCATAGTGGGTTATCCGCTACTTAGGCAAATCGTACTCATGATAAAATGTAACTTGCGTCCATTTGTAAAAATATGTTATGTTTCTCTACCCCAAAAAAACTTGTAAAATTAATAATTGTAAAACATGAGGCTTGAACTCACCTTGAGTGAGTAAATTGGATAATAAAATTCTCTAAATAAAAACGCGTCACGCTAACGCCCCTGAATGCAACCTAAGTTTAATATAGGTCGAATCAGTATTCAAGTTACGTTTGTCTACACCAATCATATATAATCCTATATAGTTATCATCATACTATCGTTTGAGTTATCATATTTAAGAGGTAATGAAATGACGTGTAACGAGGATTAGGACACTTTAATTCGTAAATTCAAAAACTCATCAATTACGTCATCAGAAGAAGCCTCATATGAAATTCCCTAGTAATATAGCTCTTTGATACTAATAAGTTATATATATATCTACAATAGCTATATCAGCTCATCTAATGTTTAAGTGAACTCGTATTTTTAAGTAAAAACATTTATGAATTACGCCTTTAGCAAAAAACGATCATAACGTTGTCGTTTTATGTCGTTTTCTGGTTTCTTACGCCCACGCTTTAATATTAGACGAGTGATCATAAAATCACATTTTTTAGGTTTTTGAGCATGATTAGTGTTTTTATGTTCATAACAGCTAGAAATTCGTTTTTTTATACTTTTATTAACTTAAAACCGTTTTAGTCGTTATTCCTTTATTTGTTATAGCTCCATTTTTAGCGATTCTTCGAACACGTTCTCGTTAATGAAAGTTTTCATCCTAGTATTGATGTTTTACAAGAGTATAAGTTACTGCCAGGATAGTAAACTTTTATATTTATAAAAAAATTATAAAGTATTAGCGTCGTACACTCGTCGACTAGGTGTATCTTCACGTTATAAATCGGATTTTCGAGTTTCTTATCATTTTGGAATCCTCATGAGATGTACTATCTTTATAAAACATAATATGGCTGCTTCCAAATTTGAATCAAAACAGAAGGTTTGAGGTTTTTTGATTTAGACATGTTTTAAGCTTGATTTTGTACCATTAAGCTTCAACACCTTATTACAACTACTTCACAACATTTATATCTTATGTTTTACATATATAAAGTCTATTAGATCATGCTTTGCTCAAGTGTATTCAAGATAACAAGTTTAACTACCATTTTCACTTGTAACTCATAAGTTAACATTAGAAACCCTAATTTGCTCATAAACATGTTTATACTTAACCAACATGTTAAAACACTTTACTATCTTTTAGCATGATTATACCATTCATCAAGACATGTAAAATAGTCCTATAACACTAATAATATAGGAATATCTATTTTACATTATTCAAAAAGTATCCATAAATGGTGATTTAGTAAAAATATAACATATGAACACATAATATTCTTAGTTATGGAAATAATTAAGCTTATATATAACCTTGTGTGGATGAGTAGAGAAAAGAAAACCAATCACACCCTTGTGATTTAAACTCTTGGCTTGAAAATTAGGATGAAACCCTAATTTTTCCCAAAGAAACCCTTTCTTCCTTGCAAATGGTTAACCAACTCTTGAAACCTTCTTATAATACCTTAGATATGGATGTGTGTATGCTCCGTATGATGATATAAAATCAAGCTAGGACTTGCACAAAATTACAAATTTTGATGGTGGGATAGTAAGAGGAGAAAAAGATGGTTTTGTGATTTTCTTGTAAAGATTTGATGAGTATGAGTTTATGAACACAATGGCTTGCCTATTTATACTACTAGGAGGTGTATGAGATATTTTTTGATGTCAAGTTGATTCATGCAAGGTGGCAAGGCTTGTTGAAGAAAGTTGAAGCTTATCTTGATAAGAATGGCTAGTCATGAGATCAAGTTGATGCAAGATGCATGTATGAAGATATTTGTGAAGGTTCTGGGTCTTATCTTGGCCTCCTAGTCACTTATACACGTTCATATGCATGTGTATAAGTTAGGATATGTTTTTGATATTTTATATAATGTATCTCTTGCATGATATGAAGGTATAATGTAGTAGAACATAAATCACAATGTATAATTTGTACATTGTAGGGTTTGGTTTGAATTCTTTCATGAAGAATATGTATAAAGTGATAAATACTTGAAGTTTTAAATAAAATTTAAGTATTGGGTACAAATTTTAGGTATTTGATGAAGCGTAGATAAGTTAACGTGCTTCCGGGTAGGCCTAAACGTACTTTATCGCGAAACGTAAACACTTAACGTAACCAATAAAAATAAAATGTGCAATGATAATAATTATCCTCTAATTAATCATATAACACTGGTTTGATGTAAACATTTAATTGTTTAATGCCCGTTTACATTGAATGATCATTTTTAGTTTACGCGATTTAGCTTAACGATTACGATTTAAAAGCAAACGCGTAAAACCCTAAAAATAAATTGTGATTTACATAACGTCGTACAATGACCTAAAACACGAGGTGTTATATAAAGCTTCTCATTGCAAATGCACATATGAAACTGTTAAATGTATTTGTCATAATGGAAATGTGATTTTAAATGTTGGTTGTTAGCCCTAAAATATGGTGACAATCCGGAATTACATTTATCATTTATAGTCGTGTCGGGTTAGTTTAGCTAGTCAAGCCCGAGACTATAAATACCCCCTCCATACTTCCATGGAGGGGAAGAAGCTTACTTTTGTAAGGTGAAAGTGTGTGTGTTTTCTCTCAAACACACACCTCTTCCCATTTCATCTCCTTTCTCTCTACTATAATGAATATACATCTCTTTCACTTTACCATGCCTCCGGTCGATCCGCGCATCAGGTGGGCATGTGACCAACTTTGGGCATGTGACCATATTTAGGAATATTATAATCAAAACAAGGACAACAAATAAACACCATAATCAACCATAACAACATACCACACAAACAACAAAACTTAATCCCAAAACGATCCTGAAAAGATTCACTTAAACGACAAAAAGGCTAGAGACTCGGATAATGATGACAAGTGAT
>BQNB010049039.1:4302-42240 GCA_026074375.1 Tanacetum coccineum | reverse complement strand
AAGAAATCTACTATCTCTGCAAACCCTGCACTTTCTTCAGGTTTCTTTAAGAATGTAACACCCCCAAAAATGTGTCGTAGCGGAAATATGTCCGGGAGCGTTACTTCATAATACAACATAACAAGATACAAGAGAACGACCTCTAAATGTGTCGTTTGAAAAGTAATCTCGTTGATTTTCTTGAAATTGATATAACATTTGTCCCATAATTGCATCACAATGAAAAGCTTGAAAACAATACAACGAGATTTGATCATTTGAATGTAGAAGACTCCAATGCACATCAGATAATCCAAGCATCTAATTCACCTGAGAAAAACATGCTTAAAAAGGTCAACATAAAGTTGGTGAGTTCATAGAGTTTTGTAAGAATAAACGTAAATGTTGAAATCCAAAGATTATAAAGTATGCATGACCAATTATGTTCCTATAATGGTCGTCAAAATATAAGTGTAAATGTAGAACCCAAAAAGTATAGTGTCTACTGCTTCACCACAATATAATGAAAAGTGTTTAGTAATCAGTAATGTTCAACAAAGTAGTGTGGACCACAAGATTTCTAAAATGTATGTGACTACTATAACAGATACAGTATCACATAAAATGTATCTACTGTTGCGCTAAGCTCATGACACCGAAGCTAATTTATGTAGCATATAATATGCCAAATGACTTTTGCCCTACCGGTGTCTGACCAAGACACCAAATGAGGTTCGACATGGTATATATCCGTTGTCCGGCAAACCGGCACAGTGAGCGCTACTCACCCGGATAGGGATAATTAGTCCCAATAGATCTATTTATAACACTCGCGCTCCCTCAACCGGTCCTCCAGTCAAGAAATTAACAGTTCATGATAGTTCGGGCAATGAGTGGTCTAATCGCTACTTAGGCAACACGTAAACAGGAAATGATAACCGAAAATACTTGTGTCCAATGAAGAAGTAACCATTGTATTCATAAACAGCTTTAAATACTTAAATTCCTAAGTAGAAAGAGTGTTATATAAACCACGTAACCGAGTTTGTAAATGAGTATAAGTGTGAGTATGTAAACAAGTATGTAAACAAGTTGTAATGAGCATGTATTCTCCCCCGAGATTTGTAAAGTAATGTAAAACAAGTGAAAGAGGGGCTATAAACTCACCTCGATGCTGAAGAACAATTGACAGATAGGCATCTACTATGCACAACACAAACGGAAGACGAACGGCTCGATCAAGAAGTTGCAACTAATCTTATCGGCTAATACCCACTAACTTAGAATGATGAATGTGATACGTTGATAAAAGATTTAGATCTCAAGTTGTAATAGTTTGGTGGTTGGTTAAATAAATAAATCAAAAGTAAACGCAAAGTGTGTAATATATTCCGTATATATTACATAATGAAAAATGACCAAATATATAATTCATATCGTAAATTATATATTAAGATACCCACCCAAAAGAATAACTCGAAGCGTATATGATACACAACATGTGTGTTATCTAAAAGATGACAAATAAAATAAAATGGTTTAATTATATAATACTTTCCAAGTATTATATAAGAAAGATGATAAAAATTACTTAGCAAGTTAAATTTTAAATTATCTATGTGCTCATCATTTTCAATAATTAGGGAGTCATGAGAAATCGTTCCTTTGCCTATGATGTTACCACGCAAATTGCTTCCGAAAATAACGTTGCCTCTGTTGTACGCTTTGTATGTAGAGAATAACTTTCGGTTACCCGTCATGTTTTTTCGAGCATCCACTATCTTTAATCCACTCGTTGGGCTCCAAGTTTATTCCTAAGCATATCTCATTAGACGCTTGAGCTACAAGACAAGCCTCGTCTTTAGTCTTTTCTTCCTCATCTTCACCACTATCGCTCCACATTCCTCCAATGAAAGCTCTTTGATTATTGTTTCTTGGTGACTTTAAACACTCTCTGATGAGATGATTTGGATCTCCACATCTAAATCATTTTCTTTCGATTTTACCATTTTTGTCGTATCTACTTCTTTGGAACGACTTTCTTTCATCACGTGGTTATCTTACGAATCTTCCTCGTCTTTTGAAGAATTTCTTGAATTCTTTCATGGCCATGGCGTATTCTTCGTCTTCACTGTCGGAGGTTGAACTTTCTTCATCACTAGATTTCTTTTTAGCCTTCAAGGCAAGAGATCTACTTTGTTCTATTTTTCCTTTGACCATTTTGAAGTCTTTCTTTATTATCACTTCATAAAATATCAAATTTCCATTAAGTTCGTCAAGTGATAATGATGTCAAATCCTTCGACTCTTCAATAGCTATAACCTTTGCGCGCCATTTAGGATGAAGTACCCTAAGAAATTTTCTAACATAGTTCTTGCTAGAAAAACCTTCATAAAGTGCTTTTAGATTAGTAATAATAGTGTTAAATCTAGCAAAACCATTATCTATTGATTCCTCTTCCAGAATCGTAAATTGTTTATATTGTTAAACAGGGAGATCAATTTTATTATCTTTGACTTGACTATTACCTTAGTGAGTGATTAACAAAGTGTCCCAAATTTCTTTTGCGGTTTTACACATAAATTTTTTCTGTATTCTTTACATGGCAAAGCATTGTAAAATACCATTTTAGCTTTATTATTGTTAGCAAGTATCTTATCATCACTTTGTTTGTCAAATGGTACAATTTCATCTTTTTTAGTTTCGGGATTATTTTGAATGGGAGGAAAACCACTAATATGTGCTTAATTACACATATTTTATATCCAATAAAACAAGCCTTAATGACCAAAAACAGACAAAAACTGCCAAATATATGTTTGTTTTTCAATTGTATTGTGCAGGAAACGGATATCACACAAAAGGACAAAAAACAAAGCCAAAACAACAAAACTGACCACGGAATGGAAAAGTGTGTGAAGACAAAGCCAAATCGAAGCCAAAAGTCAATCATGTCAAAAAGTCATCAGAAAAGTCAAACAGTCAAAGTCAAAGTCAACCCCGACAAAATCAGAGTCAACTCCGAGAAACTGAAGCAGAAAAGACAACTTGAGGGACTAAATTTGCCAATTCCCAAAGTTATTTTACAAAGGATTGAAGACAAGGACTGAATTTGCAATTTATTCAAAATACAAGTATAGGGACTTAATCTGTCAAACCCCTATACTTGTATTAAACAAGGACTGATTTTGAAATAAGTGTTATAAGGTTGAGGGGGCATTTCTGCCAAACCCTCAACCTTGTAACATAACAAGGACGTTTGATGCAATAGCCAAATACACCATGAGGGACTAACCTTGCCATTTCCCCAAACTTTCATCCCTGTCACCATTCAAACAAACTTTCCCGCCCATTTCCCCCCCCCAAACCACTCACGGGTTAACCACCACTTTTTTATCCCATAAACCCCATTAAACCTTGGATAATCCCTTTCCTCCCCCTCCACTAAACTCACCCCAGCTGTATAATTGCCAACTTGGCAATCCCCCATTGCCCAAGAACGAATTCGACGGCTAGATTGATTCCAAAAGAAGCACAAATGAAATTGAGGGCCAAGATTACCTTTGTCATTACACTCACACAACAAACACACCCCCAATTCTGTGTCTACAAAGAAACACAGCATGGAGAAAGAAGAAAAAGACTCAAAGACCAATGCTTTTCATTTTTAGTATAAATAGGACTATGTAATAGCTTAGAGGGCATCGAATTTTAATTTTCTGTATTTTCAGTCTACTTTTATACTTTTAACTTAGCTTTAAAGTTTTTGTTCATGCTTGTATCCAGTTTCTGTTAGAAATAAAGAAATGTTCTACTTGTAAGCACTATTATAAAGTGCAGGGACTAAATATGTTAAGTAAGGAAAGTTTAGTCAACAAGCTAACCAAGGGCTATAAATAGTAATTTATGCCATGGTTAGATGTAACAACTTCATTTAATCAAAAGGCAAGTTAGGTAATTCTCTCTCTAAACACACACACTAATTACACCTTGATTTTCACACACTAATCATCAATCAAGATCTAATGCTTAATATGTGGTATCAAGAGCCAATGATTGCGGATTAGTGCTTATTTTAGTGTTTGATTGTGTTTGTGAGATTGAGATTTTGCTTATTTCTGCTTATTTGTGCTTATCACCTTATTTTCGAGTGCTTATTGCTTTTTCTGATTGCTTAACATGCTTATTTCGTCAGCTTATTAGCTTATTGAGTCTAGATTAGCTTATATTAGTGCTTATTAGATTTATCAGCTTATTTTTGTGCTTATCAGTTTCTGGTTGAGCTTATATCGTCATCAATCTGTTAATTGCTTTATCTGATAGCTTATTGCTTATCTCAGTTTGCAAATTTTTTTCCAGATACAAAAAGCTTATCAGTTGCTTAATCTGCTTTAAAATCATCTATTTTTTTTCAGATCTAAAAAAGTTTGTTGTAACTGAATTGTAACAACTTTGGCCAAGTTTGACTTTTTGGTCAAAGTAAAAGACGCGTTTTGTTTGGAAATCAAAAAGGTTATAACCGATCTAACTTTAAAGATAACCGATCTAGACAACCGAACGAGACAACCGATCTAATTCATTGAACGAGTTAACCGAACAAGACAACCGATCTAGCTCAAACCGATCTAACCATTTTACAAAATATAACTATACATCTTTTTAATCAGATCTAAACAAAATAAGAACAAAAAGAGAAGAAAAATAGATCAACATCATATCAGATCTAAGCTAGAAACGTCGTGGAATCTCAGATTTGGTCTCACCTCATTCGATTAATTCAAATCTTTAAAGATTTCCGGTGTTTGAACCATATCTTATCATAGATCAATATTGAATATTTTAAACAACTTTAAAATAGTCTAAACAAATTTCAAAATACTTTTCAAAGGGTGGTTTGAGTAGCTTATTGTTTGAGCTTTAGCTAGAAAGAAGCCATTTGGGCTCATTTGTTTGTTTACCAGCTTAAAATTAAGCTTGAAAAAGCCATTTGGGCTGTTTGGCTATTTAAGCTCCCCTGGTGCTGAGCCCATTAATAAGCCATATTCTGGCTTATTTGCTGCTTATTAATTGATTCTCTTTGTTCTCAGAGGCTTATCATGTGTGTGCTTACTTCACAAGTTTCTTAGCTTAATTTGTGTAAAAAGCCAAAAGGGAAAAGTCTTTTGGCCCCTTAGGAATCTGCCTGTGTTAGCTTTTTAATAAGCCTTTTCATTGCTTGTTCCTTGTTTAATATAGTTATAGAATGCTTTTTCTTATTGTCTTTTATGTCCTCTTTTCCTTGTTCTAATTTATAGGTTCTTATTAGTTTGTCTGAGGGCTTAATTTTAAGCCCCAAAGTACCCATTTGTCTGTTTTTAGCTAATTTCTATGTCAGTAGCTTAATAAGCTCTTTCAAGCTTATTTGTTAGGAATACGAAATTCCTAAAAAAGTCTCGGTCACTTCATAGATATCGGTAGATAGCTCGTCAAGTAATATTTGGAAACTTACATAGGTAACTAGACCAAGGTCCATGGAAAGCCCATGTAACCAAGGCCCATGTCCACCTTATGGAAGTATAAATACCCTCTCCACATATGGAGAGGGTGTTGGTTCTCTCTGTATTTTCCCACAAGTTCAATCAACCATCCATGTTTTCCATTTTACTTTCTCTCTCTACTTTCTCTCTCTAGTTCATCTTTTGTGTGAAATGAGTTTTCTTCAATTGGTATCAAGAGCCATGGTTCTATCTTGGTTCCTCAAGTGATTTTTGTTTGTGGTATTTGTATTGAGTTTATTGGTTCGGCTTATTTTTCATTTGGCTTATTTTTCATTTGGTTTACTTTCTTTTGTTTTTGTTTTTTTCATTTTTTTCATATCGTGTTACTGTTCCGTATTTAAGATTTCGTATATCATTTCAGTGATTTTGGGCTTACATGTTATTTGGGCTAACGCTGTTCAAACGTTTACAAAATGTTGAAATATTAAAAACGTTTCTACTTATTCACCACTAAAAAAAAAGTTTTGAATTTTTTCTTTCAAATAATAAGCAGCTTCTTATTGTTCATTTTCTAGCTTTTTTCATCATAAGTTTTTCACGTGGCATATACTTTCATATGTTTTCACTTTTTGCTTATCTTGAAACTTTCTTCACCAACAAGGGTTGACGCTTATTTCCTTAGTTTCATAAGTTTTTTATTTGGTTTTGTCAAAAAGCTCAAAAGTTTCATTTCAAAACTGAAACGTAGCTTATTTCTTGATCTTTCAAGCTTTTGTGGTATCGGTGGCTTAGTCTTGTTTGTACACGGCTGAAACAAAGATAAGAGAAAGGTGCCAACAAGGCGTTTGATATTTTGTCGAACCGAACTAGCAACTTTGTGAAGCAACCGAACGAGTTCAACTCAAGCATAACCGAACGAGTTCAAGACTTCTACAACCGATCTAGTCATTCAGAAACAACCGAACGAGTAACTTTGTCCTAGAGAAAGCCGAAAAAAAAAAAAACGAGTTAGAAAATTCTTGAACCGAACGAGTGGAACACGACTAGGACCGAACGAGTGCATTCTCTTGTGAACCGAACGAGCTACAATAACAAAGAACCGAACGAGTGGAACATGACTAAAACCGAACGAGTAACAATCTAAAGGACCGAACGAATTTTTTTTGATGTGAACCGAACGAGTCTTTCTAGTTTGATGACCGAATATTCAACTTGCAAAATGGCCCCCCCCCAACCGATCTAAGATTATGTCATAAATAAAGCCGAACGAGTGAAACTATTAAAATAAACCGAACAAAATTTACAACGTTTTCCCTACAAATTTGTTCGATTTCGGATTCGTGTGACGGTGCAATACGGGGTTGTTTCACTATATCATCGAGTGACTCGTGACATTTTTTTACCGATCATTGTGGTATATTTCCGGAATTTCACCGACGATAACCGCAGTGAGCATATAAATCAAACCGAATCAAACGAAATAAAAACCGTTTTTTAATTTTTTGAAAACGAAGATACAAGGGAGGGAACACGTTTTTTTTTTATTTTCTTATAATTTGCATTTTAACACTTTTGGCCCCTAGACTTCCTAAAATATTTTCATTTTAACCTCTAGTTTTTTAAAAGTTACTATTAGTACCATACACTTAAAAAACAATTTTAATTTTTTACCTTTCATTTTTCAATCCATTTTATTTTAATATCCCACAACTTTAAAATAGTTTCATTTTTCATTTAAGTTTTAAACTTGCTTATATTAAACCTTTTAATTCAAACTTTTTCATTTCAAAACTTTTTAATTTCAAAACTTTTAATAGAACCTTTTAATTTCAAACTTTTTTCATTTTTTACGTTTAAACTTTTAATTTTTGTTATTTTTTTTAGTTTTTACATTTTAGTTTTTCAAAAATTACAATTATCCCTTTCGTTGTTAAGAAATTTCACGTTCATATACGTTTTTGCTTACAAATCGTTTACGAAAGTCAAAGTACGTTAACAGTCAACAACGATTTCGACATCAAATCATTATGTTTTCACACGGTTTCTTCTTGATTTTGTAAAATCCCGCGAAAGATACAATTCTTTTCTCGGTTTAAATCATAGATTTGTAAAATCCCGTGGACATTAATTGTTTCGTCAAAACCACAACAAAATCACTTAATCTACTTAAGATTTTTAATTTCATTTCACACATCGAATTTCAATGGAATCTTTGAATTCTAATCTCAAGATGAGATAATGCATCAGCTGCAACAAATGCAAGACAAAGCAAAGGAAAAATGCATGGAATCATTTCGCCTACTTCATTCACATCTTAAGGTTCTTTCAATCAAGGGAGGATTCGAACGGGCATGTGTGGCACTATTTGATCAAGATAATCAGACTTTCACAGAATCGCTTTTTAGTGTTACTTAACTTGATAATCTTAGAAAAGCAACTCGACAGAGAAGAATTTCAAGAATCTGAATCCAATGGTGCGTTTAGAAGTACTCATGAAACAGTTTCCAGACATTCATCAATTTTCGATACTTTTTCGAAGATTTTGAGGTGTGCAATGAATGCAATTCCTTCTAAAAACACTCGAACATGAGATTCAACAATTTCGTGAAACACTGATCCAACACAATGGAATCCGTAAGAGACTATTATGAAAGAGCACAGCAATAAACGAGAAAATAACAGAAGGGTGAATGATAGAGTGATGCAGTCAAAAGAGGGAAAGGTGGATTCGAGTACAGCATTAGATGCTGGTTTGGTTGTTACGGAAAGCAATGAGACAGAATCAGAAAGGCATGTTTCAAGCAGCAGATCCGGGAAAGATACACATGCTGAGGATGCAGATATCAACTCCGTGAATGACAAACAACCATTAGCTGAGGTACAATTGACTATTTCAACAAAGATACTCATGCTATGAACAACAACATTAAAGGCAATCTGAACGCCATTTTATGAACACACATCTGTTGGAAAAGGTTGATAGAAATACCATTCCTGATTCAACAAATATGTGTCATAGGGGAGGAGAGATTGAACAGAATGCTGAAGAATGTCAAGTTTCATGTCCTTTACTTGATCCTTCATTTGATAACATGACAACTGAATTTTCAAATCATATCATCCCGAGTCTGAAAATATTTTTCTCAAAAAGACCGTTGCTCAACTTCAAAAAGACTTTTCAAGAATGGAAGCACAATGTGGTTAAAAGGGTATGAGAAAGAAGACCCTCAACTACCAACACACAAGTGTGGATTAGTTACTTATGTATCTCTCTTGTAGAGATATGTTTTCTAAAGAATGATAGATGAGAAGATTAAGAACACAAGAGGTGTTAGACTTAGAGGATAGGAGAAAAGAAAAGAGAGGACAGAAAGAATGGCCAGAGGTGAGGAATACAAGAGCAAAAGAGGGGTATTTATAGGCCAAGAACCCAAAATGGAAAAATGCAATTCGAGCTCGACGCGCTGGCCATGTGTCAACGCGTGGCCAGCGCGCCAGAATCCATTTTTCAGGTTTTGGCGTTTTAAATACATGCTCTTGCTAAACCCCCAATCGTACTTCACGCTTTGATCTTTCTATTATTCTTACACTCAAGGTCAACCAACTCAAATATCCAGTTAATAAAAACGTTTGTGAAGTATTTAAAAGAAGATTTGGTGATGTTTGTCCAACTTCAAGGAGATAGAAAAGAACCATTGGATAAGGGTATGTTTGGGTATTCCACAAAGGTAAATGGCTTAGTTGGAAACTAACCATGATTAAGTGGATGAGTTGACATAGTTAGGATTGAAAGAATATGCCAAAGGAATAAGAATATATCAAAGGAATATTTCTTGGCTTGGAGAAAAAGTGTGGATGTTGGGAGGGATAATTTGAACTTCAAATTCAAATATTAACATGTGGGTTAAATGTAAGAAGAGTGTGAGTTGGCTTGATGTGATGGTTTAGAGCCTTGGTTTCAAATTTAAATTTCAAATTTGAATGTTAAGGATAAGGATAAGGGTGGGTTGTATATGAGTTGGAATAAGTAGGGTATGAGTTGTATTAAATGTGATAGAAGGGAGCCTAACATTTAAAATTCAAATGTTAGGAAGGGTCAAAGTGTGTAGGAGAAGTTTGGTAAGTGTGTGAGTGTGTGTGTGTGTGTGCTTTGAATTTCAGGCTAAAGAATGTATGAGACGAATTGTATGGAGAAAGCTTTAAGCGTGTGCGTGAAATTCAAATTCAAATGGAAGTTATGTGAGTGTAGAGACGAAGAAGAGAATGAATAGGGATTGTGTAGTAAAGAATGTTGAGATGTGATGGAAGGGAGCCTATGTTGGGAATGAAGGGGACAAGAAGTACAACAAGGTACAATGTGTAAGAGAATGTGAGTTGTCTCATGTGGGTATGTTTTGAGGAAGGTTTAAGGTTTGCAGTTATGAGGAAGGTGATAATAAAAGGATTGATTATATGGGTTTAGGGGGTGTTTAGCTAAGCTTATATGATGGGCTTATGAGTTTATTAGCTTATATATGTCATATAAGCCCAAACTAAGTGTTTGGCTAACCTTATATGAGTGGGCTTATGAGCTTATACGAGGGGGTTTTGATAATCCATAAAAGTGTAGCTTTTTTAAGTGGGTTGGGCTTATATAACATGTTACATTATAAATTACAAATTTACCCTCAGTTATACTTAATTTAATAGTAATATTTTTCAACTCATGTCTCTTATAGTTATTTACTACTTTAAAATAAACCAAACATTTGAAGTTATAAACTTACTAAATATAAGCTAATCCAAACACTCAACGTGGGCTTATAAGCTTACGATATATAAGCCATAAGCCGCTTATATAACATAAGCCTAAGCCCAACTCATAAGCTTAGCCAAACACCCCTTTAGACATATTACCATTAAGAGAGAAAAGAGTTAGGCAATATTGATTAGGAATAATTTAGGAATTGGGAAGGAATGTTTAGATCGTGTCGGAAGATGACAATAATCATTTGTTGAAAGAAGGGATTAACACATGATTATTGAATGTTTAGGTGAGAAGTGAGGTGCAGGTGATGTGTGAGGAATACATGTAGGGTAGTGTGGGAGTTTGTAATACATTTGTATACTTGAAAAAATGAAAGTATATGTCATGTGTTTCAAAAGCAAGAACAGCACATGAAAAGAAAAAGAGAAAAGTATGCAAGAAAAGAAATGCCACCGCATACAAAAACAGACAGAGTGATTGTTCTACATTTTCTTGATATTATCAAAAATCTCATGATACGATTTCAGATTTTCATCATGGTTATCACATACATTCTTTCTAAAGGAATTATCTAGGCGTATGTTGATTGAGTTGTATGGTGTGATTTAGTTACTCCCAAAATACTCCTATGATCTTCCAGAACCGGAATTGATCTACCCCGGAGTCTTCCTTCCAATTTAGGAATGTTAGGTCTAGGTGATGGAGTTTGAGGTGTAAATCAACATGTTTCGAATGCCAAAAGGACTTAAGTGATAAAGCTTTAAATGAAAACAAATGAAAGAAAATGATAAAGTTGTCAAAAGTGACAAGAATATGATGGAGAAGAATCAAATGATAAGCAAAATGAAAAGGTTGGAGTTGAAAAGTGAGAGGCTTATTGGGAAAATGAATGGCAGAGATTTGTGATACAAGCAAAGGCCTAGAATCTTCATCAGCAGGCTATAAATAGCCCTCACTATCACACACACACGGGGAGTAGTGAGTAGCTTTTAGTTTTAGCTTAATTTTCAATTTTTAGCTTAAATTTCCTTTAAACTTTGTAATTCTTCCTTTTAAGCATTGTAATCAAGTTTTATGTTAATGAAATTCAGTTTTTAAATAGTCTCTTATAAGCTCTTTGTTTTCATAAGCTCTCACTTTTCCTATTAAATGCTAAGCTAAATATCATAAGCTACTGAATAAGCTCTTATTAGTCTCTAAGCTAATAATTGAGCTCAAATCTTACCTTAATCATACCTTAACTCTTAAAATCAGCTAATAACCTTATCACCTTTGCTTAATTGGATTTTAGCTTTTGGAAGGGGATTCAAAAATGGAAGGAATCCCATGGACTAATACTAGCTTATCCATTTGGACAAGCTAGAGCTTGTAGCTGTTCTATTAAGCTTCTGTTAAGTTGAAGCCAGTTGTAAGTCTTCTTTAATATTCCTTTAATTTTAAGTTTTAGCTTAAATATGTGCTTAATAGTGTAGATTAGTTTAATATCACGAGATCAATGCTTCTTTGAATTTTATGGTCATATTTCCGCATCTTTATCACCGAGATATTGATTTGGTCATATTCTTCAAAATAACATTCATCGGGAATTTTCAAAGCATGATCTTGTGATGTATGAACTTCATGGTTAATGTGGAAGATGGTTCTTACTCTGATAATTCTTCATTTCATCTTCTACAACATACAACAACAACATTTCTACCTTTCACAAGCATGACTACTTCAACGAATCTTATAATGACAAAAGTTTCTTTCAACCTTCACGAGAATGATAGCAATCATATTTGTTGGTTTGAGGGAGCTTATGGGTTATTTTGGGGGAGTATGTTTGTTTATAAAGGGGAGAATGTTTGAGAAAAGAAAAGATTTTGATTTCAATTTCATGGACTTCAAAGGATATTCTTCACCCAGAGCTTATTTTGGAAGCTTATATAATCATGATGTTCATATGGATCATAATCCAACATGAGGGGGAGAAGATATAAGCTTGAAACATAAGGTCAATTCAAGTATATGAAAGGGGAGAAGATATAAGCAAGAATATATGGGACAAATCAAGATACTAGCAAAGAAATTGAATCAAAGAAATCGTTATGGTAAAAGTAGTTTGATTAAGAAGATAAGATTCGTATTCAAGATTGAGGTTACTTCATCAAGTGTTTTGAATAAGCTGTAGTGTTTCATTAACTTCAAAGATCGATCGAGATAGCCGGTTCGACATTTGCATGGAATTACTTCTCAAGAATATCGAAAGTGTCTTCAGACAATCAAAGTTTATTACTTCAATATTCAAGAGATGGATATGTGATTGAGGGGGAGCTTAAAGAGTATGAAGATTCATGTGAAAAAGTCACGTTTTAAAGTCTTTAATTCAAAGAAATGATCAATCAATACATCCGTGTTTCAAGATCTTTCGTCAGCAACATTATGTGATTGAAATCTACATTCAAGATCAAGTTCAAAGATAAAGATTTCATACAAGCATTTAAAGAATCAAGTTGCAAAAGAAGGTCCAAGTTAGCTTTTGAGAATGCTGATTTTGAGTTCGAAAATAAATGTTTGTTTAGAGTTATACCTTAATGGATAAAGAAATCTATCCTGTCATATAGGGAGGGAAAATTATATCAGGAGAGATTTGCTACAAGGTCGTCCTCAACTTTCAAAAAGAATTCTCAGCGTTTTCGAGCTTCAAAGAAAAAGAAAATGACAGACTACTTCAGAATCAAGTGTTCAAGAATAAGGAAGAAGTCGTCATCAAAAAGATAGTTAAGGATAGTTTCCAAGTAGATCCTTTAGTGTGAGAAATGTTTAAAAATAAATGAAATGTCAACTATGTAAAGCACTATTATAAAGTGCAGGGACTAAATATGT
This sequence comes from Tanacetum coccineum, assembly GCA_026074375.1. Taxonomy (NCBI): domain Eukaryota; kingdom Viridiplantae; phylum Streptophyta; class Magnoliopsida; order Asterales; family Asteraceae; genus Tanacetum; species Tanacetum coccineum. The sequence goes on along the minus strand of BQNB010049039.1, from coordinate 29,169 downwards.
TAAGTAAGGAAAGTTTAGTCAACAAGCTAACCAAGGGCTATAAATAGTAATTTATGCCATGGTTAGATGTAACAACTTCATTTAATCAAAAGGCAAGTTAGGTAATTCTCTCTCTAAACACACACACTAATTACACCTTAATCTTCACACACTAATCATCAATCAAGATCTATTGGTTAATAGTTTCTAAGAGTTTAATGAAAGTTTCAAGTTTATTCATACCCTTGTGTTTTCAATTAAGTCAAGTTTGATTTCCAAGTGATACATAAGTTTTTATAAACTTATTAGTAAACTCTTGATAAACAATTAATTTATGCAAAACACTTAATCAGTCAACACAAAAGAAAAAAGAGAGAAAGGAAGCAAGAAATGAAAATGGGTCAGAAATGGATGGACCTTGGGTTGGTTTTATGATCAGAAATTACAATGACTTAGGTGATAATTAGGTTAGTTTTAGGCTCCTTTACTTTTGGACCTTTTGTAAGTTCTTATTTTAATTTTCTGCAAAAAAATTTTAAGTTACTGTAGCATTTGCTGAATTACAACTTATTTATGCTTATTGTTTATATCTTTGTGCTTATTAATGCTATTTGTTTATGTTTAAGCTTCTGTCCATAAAATCCATAGCCTAATTAACCCTTAATTAGTTTTAAAAAAAAACCATTTTTAGGAATTAAAGGCGTGTTTGGGTTAAAGAAAAAAATGGGTCAAATGGGTGAAGTAAATGGGTTGGGGTACTTGAGACAGATTTGATTAGTTAAAACAAGGGATAATTAGGTGTGTTTAATCATTTTTATGCTTTAAATCTCAAAAACCAAGCTTAATCTAGCTAAGATTTGAATCTGTGGCAAATTGCTTATTTAGAACAGCTTATTTTTGATCATTAGCTTAAAGTAGATATTAGGTTTCATTTACATGTTCAATTCAAAGATGTTTATGCATTTAGTAAGTGGCAGAGTAGTGTGCAATTTATCATTCAAAATCAGTCAAGTACTATCAAAATTAATCAGTTTCAAAATGAACAAGTCCTCTTTCAAACTCATTTTTAGATAGGCTAATGTTAAGTTAGAATCTAAGATTTGGGGTTTATAATAAGATTGTAGGGTCAATAATAGTGATTATGCTATTTTCCATTTTCACCATAAGTTGAGTGCTTATTTGAGGCCTGCAAGTTGGATATTTTTCATTTCAAGTCTGTGATAAAAAAGTAAAAAAAAAAATGAATTTTAGCAGTTTTTAAACAACTTTAAAATAGTCTAAACAAATTTCAAAATACTTTTCAAAGGGTGGTTTGAGTAGCTTATTGTTTAAGCTTTAGCTAGAAAGAAGCCATTTGGGCTCATTTGTTTGTTTACCAGCTTAAAATTAAGCTTGAAAAAGCCATTTGGGCTGTTTGGCTATTTAAGCTCCCCTGGTACTGAGCCCATTAATAAGCCATATTCTGGCTTATTTGCTGCTTATTAATTGATTCTTTTTGTTCTCAGAGGCTTATCATGTGTGCTTAATTGTATGTGTGTGCTTACTTCACAAGTTTCTTAGCTTAATTTGTGTAAAAAGCCAAAAGGGAAAAGTCTTTTGGCCCCTTGGGAATCTGCCTGTGTTAGCTTTTTAATAAGCCTTTCAATGCCCTTGTTCCTTGTTCGATAAAAAAAAAAAAAAAATAGTTATAGAATGCTTTTTCTTATTGTCTTTTATGTCCTCTTTTCTCTTGTTCTAAATTTATAGGTTCTTATTAGTTTGTCTGAGGGCTTAATTTTAAGCCCCAAAGTACCCCTTTGTCTGTTTTTAGTATTAAAAATATTTCCATGTCAGTAATCTTAAATAAGCTCTTTCAACCTTATTTTTCTTTCTTTTTGCTTAATTCATCATGAATTTGCTTTGCTTATTTGCTTAGTTTAATCTCATTTTAGCTTACTTGCACCTTTTGTAGCTTTATAAAATCCAAAAAAAAAGAAAAAAAAAATAAGCCTTAAGCTTATTTAAGCCATCTGTCACTTTTAAGCTCATTTTCCAGCTTATTTATAAGCTTTTGTAAAAACTTGTAGTTATAAAAATTGCTTATTTATAAGTCCTTTGTAAGTTGTAAAAATTTTTTTTGAAAAAAAAATATAAAGGGGAAGGCCAAAGCCCCGGGTGAGCAAGACTCGAACCCGGACCCAAAACCCCACCCCCCTCAACCTTATAACCCCGAACACCACTACGCTGTGGCTACAATTGCTCATCGGTAGTGGTTTTTGTTGAATATTATTTAAGGCCACTTTGGCCATTTAAGCTTATAAGCTGTTTGGGCTTATTTCTCAGCTTATTTGATAAGCTGGTTTCCCCAGCTTATTTTTCCTAGAACCAGTAACCTTTGAGCTATTTTGTGTGATTTTTCCAGATTTTTTTTATAAATTTCTAGTATTTTTTATAATTTAATTTCCTTAAAAATTTAAAAAATTCATAAAAAATAAAATATTAATCAGAAAAATATAAACATTTTTTTAAAAAATTTTCTTTTCATATATTTTTGTAGGAAAATGTTTAAAAGTTTCGTAGTTTCTTTTTTCAAAAATTCATTTTCTAAAGAACGGGATTTGTTCCCGTTCTTGTCTTGACTCGTTTTTGGTTCAAACGAACTCCGTTTTTATTCTAGTTTTTTTAAACTTCGTTTTTAGTCAAGTAGAATCTATTTTTAGTTTAAACATTGTTCTAGGTTAAATGCAAAATTTAAGGTTTTGACCCTCGTTTTTCGTGCCCGTTTTAGGTTTTAAGTATATAGCTTTCGTTTTAGTTTTATTAATCGTTTTTGCATATTTAACTGTAGAAAATTAGAAAAACCAAATTCAAATCTTGTAATATTCAAACTCGTTTATCAATCGTCATTCGATTTCCCATTCGAGCCTCTTGGGACTTACGACCCGAACTCAAACTTCGGTTACATATATATTTTATTTAGTGAATTTTGACTTTCTTGCCTTGTAAAGACAATTGTTGAGTGTTTTGTCTTTTATATTATATCTGATATAATATATATATATATATATATATATTATTGACGAATCAATTTTTGGCGCCGCTGCCGGGGAGGCTGTGAAACGAATTATCGTTACGTTGACAAAATATGATGAATTTGGAATCTCTTTTAATTTATTATAAAAATACAAAAAATTTTTTCATATCTTTTATTAGTATATAATTATAAGGGGGTGAAACAAGAAAAACCAAAAAAATAAAAACCTTGTCTTTAATCAAAAAATAAAATTTCACAGTAGGTAAAAATACCAAATATAATAATCTCAATTGAGGTATTATCATAATAAAATAAAAATTTAATCCGGTGAACTTGTTGGTTCCCAAATCGAACAAAAGATTTAAAAACTTGCCATTTGTGTCGCTTACGACGTACGGCTCACCTTGAAAAGTTAAACAAACTAAAAAGTGGGTATAAGGAGGGTTTTATACCAAGGAACTACTACCAAAGGTATAAATAAGCTTCGCGCTATCCACTTCACCGCTCACCTGTGCGTTTATCTTTTTGAGAGCTACCGTGAAGTAAGTAGATTATTTGGTTGAAGTTGTCCTACCTCATTGTCCGTTAAAATACATTGTGAATAGATCATTGAAAAACAAAAAAAAAAATTAGTGTAAATTTTCTTTTATATTTCTATTTGTGCATGCGCACTCAGATCTCAAGCCCGTAAACGTCGACAACAACAAGTCCGACAAACTTCTGTTGAATCACCTAATCTTGAGAAACAAATAACAGTCAAGAAACTTTCAATCATCCCATAGTTACGATGGCCGATAATCGTACTATGGCATAATTACTCGAAGCACCCACCGAGGGTTACGAGGATGCGATCGTTGTTTTCCCGGAAATTACGCGAACAACTATGAGATCAAGCATGGTCAACTTAATCTATGTTTCAAAACAAGCAAGATTTTTGACATGATAAAAAAAGACCCCACATGCCTCACATCCGATATTCAACAAGATCACTTCTACTATGATGTTCCCGAACGTCCCTGAGTAACGATCATTTAAGCTATGCTTTTTCCCATTTTCCTCGATGTAGCCACCCGGATTTGCTTGAAAAAGAACCCCCTCGATCGATCTACAATCGGATGATCTATGTTTCGAAAATCATTACAAATTCATCCCACCCTTACTAAAACAAAAATCTAACGAAATTAATCACGAGAATTCAACAAAAATTGATGAAATGTAATTACGATTCGATGGGACCGATTCAATTCCTTCTTAGGGTGATGCCCGCATCATGGTTTTCAAATGCAATCAACTCAGATACATCTATATATGCCCTAAATTCGAATGAACCAAGATCATTTGAACTCCGCTGTCGGGTGGGTACTTTTATGGAAAAAATGCCCACGAGAGATGCACCTAAAAATCAACGAGAGCAATTCAAATTTCGTCAATACACGAAGCAATGCCATTGTTTCCAAAGTGAGAATGACTCCTTCAACCCCAGCATTTCACCTATTTTGCTGAGCTACAAGAATAATGGTTAGAGCTATTGATACTCGATAAGTAAAAACCAAACCCCAACTCCCGTAAAAGCGTGCCGAGCAAAGTTGTGTAACTGTGGGGGTGGTTGCATTTCATACAAAAATGTCCAACCACCGTATGGAAACATTTTCGAGACAATATACCAAGAGTATTGTCACAAGCCGCTGCGGCAAATTTCAACCAAGGTAATACCAGTTACCGACCTCAAATGGTTGCAAATCGAATTTGACCTCCCGGTTTTCCTCCCGTTCAAAACCATCAAGGAAATAATCAAAGCAATTTCAATCGGGGAAACAATTACCATCAAAACCGAGGAAACAATTTCAACCAAAGCCAAATTTACCGTCCCCAGGTTAATCAACCACCAGCTTACCAAGCTCCTGTTCCTCAGACACATGGTGTGCCTAAAACTGATTTTGACAACTACGTCAAGGCTAATGATGCAGTTACTAGAAATGCAAAAACCAAGGCCAAAACCTGCAAAACCAAATGGCCAATTTAATGGACAAGCATTTCCACTTCGTGACATCAAATACCGCCACAACTTATAAAACCATTTACTGGAACTCTTCCTGGTAACACCGTTACTAACCCGAAGGAAGATTTGAAAGGTATCACCACCCGAAGTGGTGTTGCTTATCAAGGACCCACGATTCCTTCCGACTACATCTTCTACTCCCCAAGTGATGAACTGATAACCGAGGTTACAAAGGACACGATGCATTTCCTACTAATAACCGGAAGCACCACAGACGTCCCAACTCGCTGTCAGTTCAAGTCCAATCTCAAAATCCAATGCCGAGCCCGATGTTATCCCGATAGTGCTCCGAAGACCTAACCAATCTAACATCACTTCCATTTCCTCAAGAAGAAATTATGAAAGGCGCCGTGAAAAAGCTACGACAAATTGAGAAAATCTACCGAAATCTTTAGAGATTTAAGTTTCGAAAATAGCTTTACTGATGCCCTTGACCCTTATGCCAAATTTGCCTCGACGCTAAAAACCCTTTAATCGTAAACAAAAAGAAGTGTAGAGTAAATGCTAGTAACTCATTGAACGAGAATTCTCAGCAAGACATCCTAAATAGTTTTACCAAAAAAAAACTTGGAGACCCTGGCCGATTTCTTATTCCATGTGAATTTTCTGGGATTAATACATGCAACGCCTTGGCCGATCTCGGCGCAAGCATTAATCTTATGCCATATTCCGTCTGGAAAGATCTCTCTCTTCCCGAACTAACCCCGACTTGCATGACGCTAGAGCTAGCGGACCGTTCAATCACTGAACCAATCGGTATCGCCAAAGACGTCCGTTTAATGGTGGGAAAGTTCTAGTTTCTAGCAGATTTCGTGGTCGTAGATTTTGAACCAGACCCCCGAGTACCTCTAATTCTCGGGAGGAGTTTCTTAAAGACCAGTCGTGCATTGATAGATGTTTACGAAGGCAAAATAACCCTTCGTGTTGGCAAAGAGGCCATCACATTCAATCTGGACCAAACTTCGAGATACACGGCTAATTACAATCATATGACGGCAAACCGAATCGACGTCATTGAATTGGCAAGTGAAGAATACTCGCAAGAAGTTCTAGGTTTTTCTGATTCAGTTGCATACGGTAATCCTACTCCGTATTACTACCAATGTTACAAATTCTTCACCAACACAAACTCCCCTTCGGGGATAGTGATTTTCTCCCTTCTCGAAGAAGTCAATGCTTTTAAAGCTATCAAGACGAGCCAATTCACGGAAATTGATTCTACTTACTATGATCTTGAGGGTTAATTCTTATCTGGAAGCAAACTTCTCAATAGTGAACCGATTACCTCCTCAGTCTGAATCATAAAGAAATCGCACCAGAATCCTGAAAGAACTTAAAGTTGTTGAAGCTAAAACCGTTAAATCATCAATTGATGAGCCTCCCGGGGTTGAACTTAAGGACTTGCCACCTCACTTAGAATACGCATTTTTGGAAGGTGACGACAAGTTGCCCGTCATAATTGCAAAAGATTTAAAGGATGAGGAGAAGGCAGCTCTTATCAAGGTTCTAAAGTCCCACAAGCGAGCCATCGCTTGGAAACTCTCCGATATCAAGGTGTTGATCCAAGTATTTGTACTCACAAAATCCTTATGGTAAGAGGACTACGAACCAACAGTTCAGAGTCAAAGACGGGTAAACCTAAAGATCCATGACGTCATCAAAAAAGAGGTTGAAAAACTTCTTGACGCCGGATTAATTTATCCGATCTCTGACAGTCCATGGGTAAGCCCAGTACACTGTGTACCAAAGAAGGGTGGCATAACCGTCGTCAAGAATGATGATAATGATTTGATACCAACTCGATTGGTCACGGGGTGGAGAGTGTGCATTGACTATAGAAAGTTGAATGAAGCCACCCGAAAAGACCATTTCCCATTGCCCTTCATGGATCAAATGCTCGAAAGACTCGCGGGAAATCAATACTATTGTTTCCTCGATGGCTTCTCGGGTTATTTTCAGATTCCCATAGACCCAAAGGACCAAGAAAAGACAACATTTACTTGCCTATACGGAACGTTTGCCTATCGCCGTATGCCTTTTGGGCTATGCAATGCACCTGGCACGTTTCAACGATGTATGATGGCAATCTTCCATGAAATGATCGAAAAAATAATGGAAGTGTTTATGGATGACTTTTCAGTCTTCGGGGATTCTTTCTTTACATGCCTATCCCATTTGGACAAAATGTTAAAATGGTGTGAAGACACCAACTTGGTCCTAAACTGGGAGAAAAACCATTTTATGGTGAAGGAAGGCATTGTTCTTGGACACAAAATCTCTAAGTCAGGAATTGAGGTCGACCGAGCTAAAGTTGACGTTATCGCCAAGCTCCCTCACCCGACTACTGTGAAAGGTGTCCGTAGTTTTCTTGGGCACGCCGGTTTTTACCGACGTTTCATACAAGACTTCTCAAAAATAGCCAGTCCAATGACTCACGTGCTTGAAAAAGAGACTCCATTTTTCTTCTTAAAAGAGTGTATCCAATCCTTTAATACACTTAATAGAAAATTAACCGAGGCTCCAATTTTGATTGCTCTCGACTGGGACTTGCCCTTCGAACTCATGTGTGATGCAAGTGACTTTGCAATTGGGGCAGTCCTAGGGCAACGAAAAAACAAGCATTTCCAACCAATTCACTATGCCAGCAAAACCATGACTGAAGCTCAAGCACACTACACTACGACCGAAAAAGAATTACTTGCCGTAGTGTACGCTTTTGAGAAATTTCGGTCATATCTTGTTTTATCCAAGAGCATTGTGTATACTGACCATTCTGCTATAAAGTATCTCTTCACTAAAAAGGATGCTAAGCCAAGACTGATGCGGTGGATCCTTTTGCTCCAAGAATTCGATGTTATCATCCGAGACAAAAAAGGAGCAGAGAATCTGGCCGCCGATCATCTTTCCAGACTTGAGAACCCTCATCAAGATAAACTCGAGAACAAGGAAATCACGGAAACATTTCCTCTCGAAACTCTTGGATCGGTTGCTCTTCGTGTTGATAGTACCCCATGGTTTGCAGATTTCGCAAACTACCATGCGGGGAATTTCATTGTCAAGGGAATGTCATCCCAACAGAAAAACAAGTTTTTCAAAGATGTCAAACACTACTTCTGGGATGACCCCTTCTTGTTCAAAATCTGTGCGGATCAAATGATCCGGCGGTGTGTGCACGGCAAAGAAGCTCTCGACATTCTCGAAGCTTGCCACAATGGACCCACCGGGGGACATCACGGTGCAAATCTCACCGCCAAAAAGGTCTTTGATGCCGGATTCTTTTGGCCTTCAATATACAAAGATGCCCACGAGTTGGTTAAAAATTGTGACTCGTGCCAACGACAAGGAAAAATTTCACAAAGGGATGAGATGCCTCAAAATTCCATCCAAGTTTGTGAAATCTTTGACGTTTGGGGCATCGACTTCATGGGACCCTTCCCATCTTCTAAAGGCAACAAATACATACTTGTGGCTGTCGACTATCTGTCAAAATGGGTTGAAGCAAAGGCGCTCCCCACCAACGACGCCCGAGTAGTTTGCAAATTTCTTAAATCTCTCTTTGCCAGATTTGGTGCTCCCCGTGCCATCATCAGTGATCGTGGAACACATTTTTGCAATGACCAGTTTGCAAAGGTCATGCTTAAATATGGAGTCACTCATCGTCTCTCCACCGCGTATCACCCACAGACAAGTGGGCAGGTTGAAGTATCGAATCGTGGTTTAAAAAGAATTCTTGAAAGGACAGTGGGCGAAAATCGTGCCTCTTGGTCGGACAAACTGGATGACGCTCTTTGGGCCTTCCGTACAGCGTACAAAACACCCATCGGGTTGCACTACTGTACAAGCTTGTATTATGGAAAGGCATGGTCATCGGCCGATTTGAGTTGGAGCACTAGTCTTATAGCCCGTAAACTTGCAAAACTATGATCTCAATAACCGCGGTGTGACAACGCAAAGTTCAACTCATGAATTTAGTGACTGCGTGATCAAGCCTATGAAAAATTGTTTTATTTACAAAGAGGAAAACTAGAGGATTCATGACGAAAGATCAAAAACCGGCGTTTTCATCGTTCGGTGATCAAGTCCTTTCTTCTTTAACTCAAGATTGAAATTTTCTATAGCAAGCTTTGAAGTCCAGCTGGTCAGGACCATTTTCCATTGTTTATGTTTTTCCATATGGCACCCTTTGAGTTATCCCAAAAACTCCAGGGCCAAACTTCAAAGTAATTGGATATCGTCTCAAGCATTATTTTGGAGGGGATGTCCCTGCTATGGATATCCCGGACCTCCAAACCTTCCTATAGGACAACTAAATTCGGAATTGGGTCAAGCTTAGTGACCATAAACAAGCGCTTCGTGGGAGGCATCCCATGCTTATCCTGTTTATCCGTAATGTAGTATATATGGCTAGCTTAGTTAGTATTGAATAAGTGTTAGTTGTTGTGAGGGAGGCTTGCCTCTTTCCTTTTTATGTTTTGTATTTTTTGTGCTGTATGTCCTAGGATGTCCCGATTTTTGAAGCCTCTCGTGCTCGCGGGGTATTGTCCTCTCGATTCACAAGAGCTTCACAATCCTCAGTTCATTTTGGGAATCCAGATAGATATCCTAATCTTATCGACTAACGTTTATCTTTAAGCATACTTCATAAACGGCTTAGGATTTACGTAGAAACCCTTCGTAAAACATTGAGGACAATGTTTCATTCTAGTATGGGGGATCTTCGATTTGATTGTGCCTGCAGCCGTTGTTTTTTACGTAATCTCGTTTTTACCACCAAAATTTCAAAATATATTATTATATTCTATATATATATATTTATATATATTATATATATATATATATATATATATATATATATATAAATATATAAATATCTATAAGTGTTTTGTCACTAAATTTTGCACTTTACTGCTGGGTTAGAATAAGAGTAAAATTTTGACTCGATCGGCGCTCTGCTGAAGCTCTAGCTTGTTCCTTAACTTTCGGACATATGCAGTTCGCAATATTCGCGAAGAATGAAAAATGATAGTGTTAAGTATGAGCTAGATGCTAAACAAGGATTATTTAGAAATCTTAAGAGCTCATAAGTGTAATTGTCGCCTTTTCTCCCATAAGCTCTTAACCTGATTAATATACGTGTTATTTTTGGAAATTAAACTTAAATCAATAATTTTTATGTAGTCTATAGCAAAAACTTTAGCCATAGTTCAAATTTATACTTGAATTTTTCAAAAAGACATTTTCCTCTAAAAAAAATGATGAAAAATGCAAAAATATAATAAATTCATTAAAACTGTATGACTGATAAAAGTTTGCTGCATCTTGCCGGCTCACAACCGATGTTGCAGCCTTCTAAAAGGTCAAGGGTTACAATTGCATAAATATTAAAATTAAGTGTGAATAAATAAATAAAAGATCTCTTTTTGTTAAATTCAAATATGCTTTTGAACTTTGGCTATTCTATTTTATATTAAGTTATGTGCATATGGAAAACCTGGGAGTTTTTGAAACCTAAAGGTCCGTGGAGTCCCGCATATAGTCTGTGGGGTGTCCAAAGCCTGGTCCACTTAACCGCATGGTTGGGATGTGCCTGAGACGAAAGTCCGCTTTCATGGGGTTATGATCTAGCCTTCAAAATCATTATTTCCGGGTGAAACGTCGTAACATTAGAATGTTGCAAAAGTTGTTCCATGGTTGTTATTTCAAAATAGCACTACACTAAATATAATACTGTGGGAAGTGTAAAGTTTACAGTTGCAATTATGAGTAGTGTCTAGCATTCTTAACTCAATAATTAACGGTGATTCGTTTTAAGCTTGGTTTGGAATAAGTGGAGAAGTCGGGAACGATGAATTATCCTTTTTGGGGCATTCTCGGATCGAAATGATCTTGGTTTTCTTATGATCCCTAAAAGTTAGAAAATAACGAAGTAAACGTTCTAGTTACGTTGATTATTATGAAAAATGGAAAATACAAAAGATTGTAGGATAAGTGATTATTATAAAGAATGGTAAAGACGGGGATTTTCAAAAATATTGAGTCTTTAATTCCCTTGTGATAACACCTAGCCTACTTTTCAAGTTATAGTCGAGGGTTATTGAGATCTTAGTTTTCTAAATGTTACTTTATAGCATTTGCTTTGAGGACACGGTCAATACCTTAGTATGGAGGGATTTTTTGGTATGTGTTTTAATTACAACATACCTTTTACTTTAAAAACAAGCTTAAAATAACCAAAAAACGAATTTAAATATACCAAAATTATGCCTTGTTTTGCTAATTGTGTTATGCAGGAACTGATAATCTAGAAAAGACGAAAAAACAAAGCCAAAACGACATTAAACCTGTCACGGAATGGTAAAGCAAAATCAACCAAAGTCAAAGAAATGGTCATGCAGCGCAAAAAGTCAACAGTCAAGTCAAAAGACGGACACTGTAGAATACTAAATAGGTCAACCGCAACAGTCTAATAGGTCGTTAAGCCAATTGTATTATGAAGGAATTTAAGCCCACAAAGAAGAGGGGGGGTTAATTTTGCCATATAACCAAAGAAATACCACAAGGGCCTAAACTGCCACATCTAGAAAGTCATACACCACAAGGACTTGTGGTGAAATAACATGATCTCACCTTGGGGTTTTTCTGCCAACATTCCAAAACTGACCCCCTCAAGGTCTTCTTTTCGCAAACTGTAAGTATATAACTGAGGGGTCTGTTTCTGCCATTTTCCAACTTTACATTAAACACAAGGACGAAATGTGAAAAAGAAATATAACACTTGAGGGCCTATTCTTGACAAACCCACAAACCCTTACCCTGCGTTTTAAACTACTGTATATCTTCATCACAAGTTTTCCCGCCATACTCATAACCCCCCAAACCTGTCCCTCTCATCCCTCGTTGATTCACACCATACTTCACAACACCGTCCACTACCTAAACCCCCCCCCCCCACATAGTCAAAGTCCAGGTTGGCAATCCAAGTACAAATTCGCATCAATGGTTGTGATTTATGGATTGGGCATCAAGAAGTATGAATGGTTCAGATTGGTTTATGTTTCTACACTCACAACAAGCACAAATAGCTGTTTTTGTCTTACAAGAAAGCACACAATGGGACAGACAGTGAGACAAAGAGGCCAAGTCCAAAACTTTGCTCGTTTCTTATAAATTCTTTTGTAAGCCTTGAGGCAAAAGTGTGTAGTTTTTGTTTGTCTAGATGAGTTTTTAAGTTTTTAGTAATGTATCTTTATTGTACTTGTTACTTTTTAAAATTCAATTAAAATTCAGATTTGTGTTAAGTTTACTCTTGCTTAAGTTTCTTTTTAAAACCTCATATAGTTCTCATATAATCGTTTAACATTTTTGCACAAGAATTAAGAAAAGGAAACCAAAAAGAAAGAAAAGGGTGTGCTGAATTAAGCTTATGGATGAATAAGCAGAAAGGGATGGTTTATTGATTTTAGTGGGAGACACTTAGGGTTTGGTTATTAAGCTTTGAAAAGCTTAAACTCATTGCCAAAAGCTTGGACAGGTTGTAAGTCCCCTATTTACCTTTTTCAAATTTTGCTTATTGCTACAGTAGCTCAGCTTATTTAGTGCTTATTTATGCTTTTTCCTACTTAGTTATCTCATTTATGCTTGTTCATGTTGTTATTTGCTTGCTTGGGCTTTTGTTTAAGCCTAAATTGAAAACTGCCTTAGATAGCTTATTTCTACTTTTTGCTTATTAGCTTATTAAAGTGCTTATTTCCTTTTGCTTTTTACTTTTTACTGCCTAATATTACATGCTTGATAATTGTCTTTAAAAATCTTTAATGAATTCAGTCATTAAAGGCTTTTAAATCTGTCTTAAAAATATAAGGGGGTGTTTGGTTTAAGCCCAAAATGGGTCAAAATGGTATGGTCATGGGTTGTGGCCATTTGGCCAACTTTGGCTAACTTTATTGAGCTCTTGTGAGTCTGTTTCCCCAATTTTTCAAGTCCTAAAAGTATTTTTCAAGTTTTCTCATTGGTTCCTTAAATCTGTTGAATTTTAAAAAAGGTTTCATGAGCTTATTTGTTTAAGCCTTTGAAAACCTGAAGTATGGTTTAGAATTATGTCATTTGTGTGTGTCAAAGATAGTTAGTTAGGTCCTTAGGTTTTACTTGCACTTTATTCAATTCTGTCAACATAAGCTTTGTGTTTTTCAAAAGTTAAAAAAGCTAATTTTCAAGTTTAAATCTCAGCAGCTAAAATATGTTTTTAGTTTCCAAATTTTTGTTCACAAGTCCTTTTGTAGCTTATGTCCATCTGTTTTAGCTTATTTTTGAGTTTTGAGCTTATTTTAAAGCTTATTTTAAACTAACTTTTTGTCCATTTTTAAAACTGTTAAGACTGCCCTGGTGCTGAACCTTGAATTTCAAAACAGTTTTTCTAGCTTATTTGTTAACTTTAGCCTGAGCTTTTGGCTTTTATAAAAAGCCAATAAGTTCATTTATAAGCTCCATTAGTTTCAAACCTTAGGAGGAACTATTCGGTTGTTTTTAAAATTAAGCTCAAATTAGGCTATTTGACTGTTTCATTTAGTTTAGTGTAGTAAATTGCTTATTTTCTTTTTCCAGCTTATTAGGTGCTTATTAGTTATAGCTTTTTATTCTCTTTTACTTATTTAGCTTGGTTTTCTGTCTGTCTTAGCTTATTTTTAAATTTCTTAGCTTATTGTGTGCTTAAAATCAAAAATCAAATGTCCTTAAGCCCTTTATGTGTTAAGCATACTGTTTGATTTGTTAAGCTCTTTTTTGGCTTATTTAGTTGCTTGTAGTTGCTAAATTTTGTTGTTTATTGCTTATCTTGTCTCTTTTTGTTGCATGTGATTGCTTATATGCCATTTATTTGTGCTTACTTGTGCTAAACCAAAAATCAAAAAGCTATATTAAGCCTTTAAGCTCATAAGCCCTCTGCCCAAACTTTGAGCCCCTTTCCTGGCTTATTTTTAGCTTTTGACAAAAAAGTCATAGTTACTAAAAAATGATAAGCTCCTGTGGTTTCTTAAGTTTGTGTAAAAAATTTAAGTTTAAAAAAGTTATTGTAGCTCTAAAAAAAGGGTGTGAGTGGGACTCAAACCCCTCACCTCTAGCTCAAAAACACACGTACTTACCACTCGGCTCCGGTAGGGCTATCCGTTAGCCTCTACAACCCTTATTGTTTTATACACTTTTTTTGCCCAATTAGCTTATAAGCCCGAATGGCTTATTTGAGCTTATTCATAGCTTAATTTCGTTATCTTATTTTTCTAGTAGGTTTTAGGGTTAAAGTATTTTAAGTATTTTTTTTAGATTTTAAAATTAGTTTAGTATTTTTTATAATTTAATTTCTTTAAAAGTTTTAAAAATTCATAAAAAATACAAAAATTATAAATTTTTTTTTTCTTTTTTAGGAATTTTATTTAGTCACATTTTACTTAGGAAAAATATAAAAACTTTTGTAGGGTCGTTTTTTCAAAATCTCTTCTTTTTATAGACCGGATTTAGCAAGTTTTTTGTTTTTTTCATTTTATGAGCTCGTTTTAACTCGTTTTCTGTCTAGTCTTTTTTCATTCTTTCATTATAGTCCCCTGAGTAGATTGGAAGTAAAAGTACTTTGTGAGGGTGATTTTAAGATTTTAGGTTTTTGACCCCTGTGTTCGGGATCCTACTCTCGTTTTTCAGTTAAATTTCATATTTTTAGGTTTTTCTCATATTTTTTGCTTACTATTGATTAATTTAGCTTTCTACACTTCCAAATCATTAATCTCATTCAAACTCCAATTTTTCGACTGTATCGATTCTCAAGCACAGCCTCGCTGGGGATAAACGACCCGGGGATATTCTATACTACTTCTCTGTTTCATTGATTATTTTTAGATTATACTTATTATATATATTTTATTATATATTATATATATATAAGAGGGTGTTAGTTTAAAAAACAAACAATCAGGCAGCATAAGCCCTGAAGGTTTCTTGTCTTCTGTTATGTTGTGGTTGGTGATTATTGTAGCTGTTGTTAGTGTTGGTGTTACGGTAGTTGTTGTTATTATCGTTGCGGTAGTTGTTGTTGTTGAATGTTCTTCTGTCGTCAAACTTTCGTTTATGATCATTTGATACTTGCACCGGAGTGTGCTTTGTTACCGGATCCATTAGCCTTTGGGATATGGTAATGGCTTCCTCTAAAGTTTGAGGCTTTGAAGCAGTAACATTCCCTTCAATACTCCTGGGTAATCCTCCGATGAAAACTACCATGAGTTTCTCAGTGTTTGATACCATGTTCGGGCATAAGACTGCTAATTCCTGAAATCTTCTAAGGTAGGTTTTAAGATCATTTCCTTTCACAGTCAGATTGTAAAATTCATCTTCCATTTTCCTAACTTCAGTTCGAGGATAATACTTGTTTGTTAAGAGCCTTTTCAACTCGGTCCAGGTGATCTTGTTGGCTTGTTCTATTCTAAAAGGTTGGGCGTATACATTCCACCAGGACAAGGCATCATCAGTCAGGGTACCAGTAGCAAATGTCACTTTGTTTTCCTCGGCACATTTGCTACAAGAGAATACTGATTCATTCCGTTCAAACCAGTGAATGAGGCCAACTGCTCCTTTCGTACCATTAAAGTAGAAAGGTTGACAGCTTATGAACTCTTTTTAGTTTCCTTGTCTTGCTATAGAAGCTTCTCTTGCTCCGGTGGTATTATCAGTATTTGCCATGTTAGAAGCTTGTGCTTCTAGAGCTGCGGAAACACTATCAGCAACTAGTTTCTTGATGGCAGCCTGAGTCATGGCTGGTGCATTCATATGTTGACAATCCTTTTTGGGAGGTCATTCTATCAAAACATAAGAAGCAACACATAATATGAATGATATCACAAGTCTTAAAATGATTAAAGTTCAAATATAAACATCGTCACAATAGTGATATCGAAATCATAGATAATTCATATCAAATAAGTATCTATGATTTATTTAGAAGTCATGGTATGATTCATAACGATGAAAATAGAGATGATGATATAAGAGAAATTGTTTAGGATGGACTATATCGGTATTATGAAAACAACAAGGTATAACGGCGATTGGCTATTGTAGTTATATCATGAAATAACTTGCCTTTGTACTATACATAGTCAAAATTTAACAAGTGTTGTTATTTATACCACACATCCCATGGCTAGGTTAAAAGCTTTAACTAGTATCTATCTAGTAGCCCGCATGGTCTTTCTGGCTATAGTTGAGTTTACTATATTGCATTTCAGAAAAGACTTTCGCCGTGTCTGCTTGGTGACCAGGACTTGGATTTCTTTGATGATTTGTTCTAGATTAGAAAATCTTATAGCGAGCACAGGGAGCAAGCAATCTTGTTGTTATTTTCATTTGCTTTCTTTGTAGGTTTAGTAATTCGAGCATGAGCTCTTTTGGAGGTTCAGCTTCCAGATTGTTAAATTTTGTAGTTTAATCACCGACCATTTCGAGACCTTTATTTTGTTTTGTAAGTGTTTAATGTGGGATCGAGAGAGAGTTCATCCAGGTGATTAATATTGTCTCAATTTGGCTCCTCGTGATGTTCCAAAACTTGTCTTACGAGAGCTTTCCTCCCATTTCAAATTCTTAGGTAGGGAAAAAGTAGAGGAGAATGATTGGTTAGGGCCTTGTTTTATAGGTGGGACTACAATTCCTACAGGAAGAAAGAATCTTGAGGATTAAACATTGGACGAATGGATGGCAAATAGTTGGTGGTGGGAATAGGTGATTCTTTAGCATAATATGCATGCATGACCTTTATAATGGGGTCATCATGAAAAAGTAAAAGAGTTGGTAAAGCTATTGGAACTAAACCAAATGAGTTATTTGAAGAGCTAGAATAAGTTTTTCTCGGTGAAGTTGAGACATAGTCTGGGGAAGCCGGGATATAGTCTGGAAAGTTAGAGGAAAAAGCATCCTCAATCTCGAAAGTAGGATGGTTGGAAGAAGACATCACTCTGTTACCAACCCAGTGGTAAATAACATAAGTTATTTATATAATAGTATAGTAGTTATGTATCTTTACATACTATTCTGGAAATGTAGTGGGCACGGAGGACTTTCTTGGATGGAAAAAGAAAAGTAATTATAGTTAAGGTTTCAACCTTGTTCTCTATAACCGTGGCTCTTTATACCAAACTATAACACCCCCATCTTTGACATATAGCAGCGGAAGCTAATCTGGTGTATTATTTCATAGTACAACAGTCATAGTCATAGAAAACAACTCGAAAGAGATGTTTTTAAAAGATAAGTTATCATTCATTATTTCATCAAAGTTTTTACAAACAGAGGTCCCAAAATCTACATGAAAACATAAAGTTTGAATGATAACAGTTTAGCCATCTTCAAGTCCGTGCCACTCCGTGCCATAAGATGCTTAGTTACCTGAGATAAACATGTTAAAAAGTCAACACAATGGTTGAGTGAAATTCATAGGTTTATAATAAATAGTTTGAATACAAGTTCAATAGTGGGTTACGTTGCTATATACCTATAAGTGTAATAATTGCAATGAGTACAATTATAGATTAGAAAACAGTATTTACGTCTAGCTCTGTCATCTAACTGCTTGTGTATATATCAATAATGATTATTTATATATAATAATTATATATATATATATATATATATATATAATATATATATATATATATATATAATATATATAAAGATAATGGCCCCCGAGTAGGTAATTGCCATATACCTATGAGTTTCAAATATAGTGCGTTTGGTTACCTATCCGGCTAACACAAACAGGATTCGTCAATCCTGATAGATCTATCCACAATATTCGCGTTCACTCGCAAGTGATTAATGGTCCATGATGGTGGGGGTCTTTTGGCATAAAGGGACTTAGACAACAGATGCAATAATATATCAGGATAACATACATTTAGAAAACACTTGTATTCATGATTTATAGCATGTATCCCCCTCGCATGTTTATGAAACATTTAAAAGAGTTAATTGCGAGGCTATGAACTCACCTTAACAGTACATGGAAATTTGATTGATGGCAAAAGTATATTAGGTGAAAGTAACGGCTTCGTCAAGCAACCTGGGGTAATATGTCAAGTCTTAGTATGATGGTTTATATTTCAAAACTTCATGATGTTTAACATATTACTTTGATTTTTCAATTTATGGAAATATTGTATCAGTGTTCGGGCTATCATAATCCAGAGGCCACATAATATCGTTTTAGAAGTTAGGGCGCTTTAAATCGTAAACCCAGCAAACTCGTCAAAACAAATACCCAAATGGAACCCCTCACATGAAATTTCCTAGTAACGTGACACGATAAGATTTTTAAGTTTCTTCAAAAGTTAGTCGATGATAAATTACGTTAAATATGTAACGTAATTGATTTATATGCGTCGATCGATGACTAATAACGATTAATGTGTCGGGTTTTAATAAAACCGAGTTTTATAATATTAATATATATTTTTATAATTTATATAAGAATATTAAATTTTATATTTTTAAGTTTTCAAAAATGGCAATATATACCCTTGATTTATAAACTTTTACAAGTTTAGTCCTTTATATAAAAAGTATATATAATTTAAACCTTTAACTTTGAAACTTGGCAAGATAAGGTACTTTAAAAGTTATTAACTTTAGGAAAATTGACATTTTCAGCCTTTAGTTATTAAGTTTCGAAAGTTACAATATAGACCCATGCATGAAAAATATTTACCAAATCAAGTCCAAAAAGCCATGCAAGCTTATTTTTAATGTTCAAATGGTTATTTGCAGGTTATAAGCTTATATAGATAAGCAAAAATAAGATGTTATAATGTAACAAAAGTTTATAAAAAGGATTCGTTAGCTAGAAAATCAAAACGGGTCGTTTTTAGGATTTTAATAAAAAAACACATGGGTTTGAGGATTCAAGGCTTTAAACAAGAGTTCATATATGATCTTAAGAGTATTATGAACATTATAATACATATTATAAGCTTATTGAACAAGATTTAAGCTTACTTGAGCTAAAATGGGTCGAAATGGGGTTTTCGGGTTCGTACGCCTAGTAACGACTTCAAAGGTTCCTTTTTCTTGATTATTGGCTTCTATTTAGAGCTCAGGGACTTCACTTGATCCTTCTTGGTCTGATTTAAGACTCCATTTATATTTATAATGAAATTTGAGGTGTGTTTGAAATGGTGGGGGAGTACGGCTATTTTAGAGGCTCATTAAAAACCCTTTGTTGTCCAAAGTTTTGAGTTAGAGTATAGGACAGGGTTTGTAGGGGGGGGATGAATTAAGGAAGGCTATAGGTGAGTATGGAAGGCTATAAGTATAGCTATGAATGTTGGAGGGTATTGAAAGGGTCACAATTGCCATAAGGGTAACAAGGAGGTATTTATTTACTTGGTGGCCAAGGGGGTGAATAAGGTGCTTGTAAGGTGCTAGGGTGGCTGCTAGGTGATGTCATGGTGATGCAAGGGAGGTGCTTGAGGTGCTTGATAGCTTAAAATGGGTCAAAATGAAGCAAAAAGGGTGCCGAGTTGGTTTAGGGTTTCGGGTTAGGATTTTTGGTTTTAATTCGAGTTAGGGTTAGGTTTTAAGATAGTTTAGGGTTTAGGATTAAGGTTTAGGGTTTAGGATTAAGGTTTAGGGCTTAGTTTTAAGGTTTAGGGTTTAGTTTTAGGTTTAAAGTGAAATTAGGGTTTTAGGGTTTCGTTTAGGGTTTATGGTTTTAGATTAGGGTTTTAGGACAAATTAGGGTTTAGGTTTAAGGTTTAGAAGTCATGCATTAAGTGCTTGTATCTTGTGTTAAAGCGGTGGTAAGAAACTAAAGTGATTTAGGAGTTTAAATGACCTAGTTTGACTTTCTTGCATTATTGACTTGTACATTGAGCTTTAGAAAGTTGTAACTTAATTTAGGAAGGAAAAGATATTCAAATGTGGTGCTATGATACTTGTACACATGATTTAAAGGCTTACACATTCATTTTATATGTATATATTACATATAATTAGGGTTTTGATGTAAACGTTAACGTTTAATGCTTGTTTTGAAGTAACGTTGTAAATGGTACGTTAAATTGATAATGTACTTGGTAAAAATGACATTATGATATAGACTTGACATATTAGGATGTTTATATGATATAAACATAGATATAGATGGCATTGGTAGAGGTTGCATGATCTCGTTTACTTTAGAGATGCAAGTTACATTGCATAATGAGATAAAACAAAAAATTCCTTGTAAGAAGGTGATATATATATAATAAATGGATATTACAGTGCATCTAATTAAATAGATGGATAATTACATTGATGAAAATTATGGGTTGTTATAGTACGTGACTAAAAGTATGTTAAATCATATATTGCATACTTGTGTGTGTGTGTGTGTATATATATATATATATATATTATATATATATATTTATACATTATATTATATTTATATATTATATATATATATTATTTATATAAAATTACTTACGGCTTTATACAATCATATATTACAATCTCCAAGTGCGAAGCAAAACATTTCACCTTGACACACTTAACAATATTACAACATTTTCCATAAAGTTTCCATTTTTAAAAAGTTGCCGAAAGTAAGGATAATATAAATCCAAACTTCATATTTCATTATATTTTAAACTAAATCATTTACG
Organism: Tanacetum coccineum; assembly: GCA_026074375.1. Lineage (NCBI taxonomy): Eukaryota > Viridiplantae > Streptophyta > Magnoliopsida > Asterales > Asteraceae > Tanacetum > Tanacetum coccineum. Next base: position 8,444 of record BQNB010049039.1, on the reverse strand, counting down.
ATCCCTCTTGCTCATTATAGATTTATCACAGAGTTTAGTAAGTTTAACTTTCAAATGTTCAAATTCGTAGTTGACTTTTACCCCAATTTACTCAAACTTTACTTGGGTCATTATGCGTTGTTATATGAGTTACGTGCGATCACCTAGCGAAAGGAAGCTCTAGGTGCCGGCGAACACTATCCTTAACATTATCAAAAATAACTTTTAAAAAATTTCTCGACTTGCTACGGTCGAGTCAAACTTTCTGGTCAAAACATATTGGGGGGTCACTAAAAAACCCATGAAAACGGCTTTTCGAACATTAATTCCGGACTATCAAAATACGCTTAACAAGTCGATATTATTAAACCAAAACCATCAAACTTTAGTCAATACTAAAACTCGCTTTCAATATTTTCCGCAGTTGAATCATCTAGTAATAATCAATGCAATATCATCAAACTAATCGACACAAAAACATAACTAGAATACTCATAAAGCAATAACAAAACTCGATTTTGTTTCCCTCTTTTGCTTGGACGTACAGTCAAGGTCCCAAAATCAAACTGATTACCGACATTCTTCACTACAACCAATCTTAATAATAGCAACAATCTACGCTAATCTAAACAACCCCACTATTACACTCGAAATTACACGAACCAATAAAAATCTGACTCCTTCAAAATCTATTGCATGTGGGTTTTTATTAGTGGGAAACGTAGCTCTTGAAACAAGGATTAAGATGATATAATTTGATTTAATTGCATGTGGGTAAATTGATCGGAAATGGGGTGTTTGTGGGTGGTGTCCGGTCGAAGAGAGCAAAGAGAGGGAGGAGGAAAAGATTTTTTTGTAAAAATGTTAGATGTGTGTGTGTTATGGTACCTATTTATAGAATTATAGTTTGGTAAATTGGCAATTTAGGTCCCTCTATTCTCAATCTCTTTTAAAACTATTACAATGCATTTCTTTTTACAAGTAAAATCGACCAAAGACTCGGGTCACACCACGTTTATAATTATTTTAAATCCGTCCCACTAATTTTACTTTAAAACGTTTAATAAACCGTCAAACCTTGTAAAACACGACCTTTAAACACGGTTTTTACAAAAACTCGAGGAAACGTCGTAAAATATAAAAATAGCATATTCACGCTCTCGGAGCAACAAAATAATTTTTTTTGACTTTCTTAGATGCTAAAAACAATTAGAAATTCAATCACGGCATGAAATTACCCTATAAATGGAAATTCTCATATAACCTTATATAGTATAAATGACTATAATTATTTACGTAGCAAATTTTAATTTTTGTTAGCTAGGGATAAAGTTGAACTAAACTCGGGTTTGTTACATTCTCCCCTAATTTTAGGTGTTTTATGGTTATTTATTTGACGAGCCGTCCCGGTGCTCAGCTCGACTTATCCGCTTTAGTCGCTTCGTCCTTACTTGTAAAGAGATGAGGGTACTTTTTCTTAATCTGATCCTCACGTTCCCAAGTAAATTCTGGACCTCTTTGCGAATTCCAGCGAACTTTAACGATAGGTATCCGACTTTGCTTAAGTTGCTTGACCTCTCTATCAACAACTTCCACAGGCTCTTCAATCATATGCAACTTATCATCAAGTTGAATCTCATCTATCGAAACAACAATATCGCCTTCCGCTAAACACTTTTTAAGATTCAAAACATGAAACGTACTATGAATCCATTTCAACTCTTCTGGCAACTCCAATGTGTAAGCTACATGACCAACTCTAGCTAAAATTTTGAATGGCCTAATGTAACGTGGACTTAGCTTTCCGTGCTTTCCAAAACGTACATCGCCCTTCCATGGCGATACCTTGAGTAGTACCATATCACCAACTTTAAATTCTAACGGCTTAACTATCCTATCTGCGTAACTCTTCTGGCGACTACATGTAGTCAACAAAAGGTTCTTAATCTGGACAATCTTCTTGGTGTATCTATACGGATCATTCTGGAACGGGGGGTGAAGTTGGCTATCCCAAACCTCACTCCAGCATACAGGTAATCTACATTTATGTCCGTACAAAGCTTCACATGGTGCTGCCTTAATACTTGCGTGATAACTATTGTTATAAGAGAACTCGACCAATGGCAAATGGCGATCCCAACTATTTCCAAAGTCAATCACACAGGCACGCAACATATCTTCAAGCGTTTGTATTGTCCTTTTGCTTTGACCATCCGTTTGAGGGTGGTAAGCGGTACTCATATACAAATTCATTCCCAACGCTTCCTGAAGCGCTCTCCAGAATCTTAACGTAAAATGGCTATCTCGATCCGAAATGATCAAAACAGGAACACTATGCCTACACACTATCTCTTTCAAGTAAAGTCGCGTGAGTTTCTCCGTACTATCCATTTTCTTCATTGGCAAGAAATAAGCTGATTTGGTCAGTCGGTCTGACATAAACCCAATCATATCCATACCATTCGGCGTTCTTGTGGTTTTATTTCATAACATCCATAGTATTCTTTTTCCTACTTCAGCTGGAATCTCACGGTTGTTGCTTTGCAACCCAGAATGGTTTCTGATGCTCAGCTTTGAACCTTTAGCACAGTCAAACACTTACTAACTATGTGCAATTATCAGCTTTCTATTCGGACACCAGTAAACGGCTTCAAATCTTGATAACATCTTGTCCGATACCTATATGGATTAGATACTTGGACTTATGCGACTCATGCATAACAAATCTCTTAATCCACCAAATCGCGGAAACCAAACATGATTCCCAAAACAACGTGTTCTATCATGGCAAAATTCAAATATTTGCTTAATGAATCTCTTTAAATTTTCTGCCTCTACATTCTCTCCTTTCATCGCTTCCTCCTGAGCTTCACAAATTTGCTTAGGTAGATCATTGTGAACAGTCAGTTATGAATAGTCATCATCAAAGCTCGAACATGTAATGGCCTATTCCTTTCCTTCTGACTTATGGCGTCAGCCACAGCATTCGCTTTTCCAGGATGATACCGAATTTCACAATCATAATCACTTAACAATTCAATCCATCTCCGTTGTCTCAAGTTAAGCTCTTTCTGATTCAAAATATTTTGTAGGATCTTGTGATCGGTGAAAACCACATATTTTGTCCCATACAAATAATGTCTCCATAACCTAAGAGTAAGAACAACGGCTCCCAATTCCAAATCATGAGTAGTGTAATTCTCTTTATGGACCTTCAATTTTCGAGAAGCATACGCTATCACCTTTTCCCGTTGCATCAACACGGCTCCATAACCCTTAAGTGGCGCATCGCAATACACCATAAAATCATCCATTCCTTCGGGCAACGCTAAGATTGGTGCACTACCTAACTTTTGCTTCAATGTCCGAAAAGCTTCCTTTTCTTCTTTTCCTCACTCGTATTTCTTATCTTTCTGAGTCAACTTAGTAAGTGGCTTAGAAATCAAAGAAAAACCTTCAATAAACCTCCGATAGTAACCAGCCAATCCAAGAAATTGCCTCACCTTCGTTGGCATCGCCGGTGCAACCCAATTCTTAATGGCTTCGATCTTGGCAGGATCAACATGAATACCATTACGATCAATCACATGACCAAGAAATTGTACCGAATCTAGCCAAAAATCACAATCTAAAATCTTGGCGTACAATCTTTCTTAAGCAGCTCCAAAATAATCTTCAAATGCTTTCCATGCTCTTCTTCGTCCTTGGAATAAACCAAAATATCATCGATGAACACTATGACGAACTTATCAAGATATGGCTTGCATACTCGGTTCATCAAGTCCATAAACACAGCAGGCGCATTAGTCAATCCAAACGGCATGACTTGGAACTCAAAGTGACTATATCGAGTTCTAAATGCTATAATTTGAATGTCCTCTTCTTTAATGCGTAACTGGTGATATTCTGATCACAGATCGATCTTAGAATACACGCTCGAACCTTGAAGTTGATCAAATAAATCGTCAATTCTCGGGAGAGGATCATGATTCTTGATAGTCAACTTGGTTAACTCGCGGTAATCTATACACATTCGAAAAGACCCATCTTTCTTTTTCACAAACAACACCGATGCTCCCCACGGTGATGAACTCAGAAGAATAAATCCTTTCTCCAGCAGCTCTTGCAGTTGTACCGACAACTCTCTCATCTTAGACGGTGCC
>BQNB010049038.1:0-42240 GCA_026074375.1 Tanacetum coccineum | reverse complement strand
ACTTTTGTATGATGAAATGTTTAAAAACGGTTATAGTCCAAGAAAAAACATTTGACCCGGTTCTCTATAACCTGGCCCTGATACCAATCTGTAACAATCATAAATTGGGTCGCAGCGGAATAAGGGTCCGGGAGTGTTACTTCATAGATCAATAGCACAGGATATGAGAGAACGTCCTCTAAATGAGTCGTTTAAAAATAATACATTGGATTTAATGAAATTGTTGTTACAAAAGCTCCATGCTTAACTTTTTCATCCTTGAAAATATAAAGATTTTAATACAAAACAAATACTCCAAAATGTAATGCACTTAAATCTCTATTGCAAATTGACTCCCAAAATGATGACCTTAATGTATCCTTGTTCTTATGCTCTTATTGACCTGAGAAAAACAAGCTTAAAAACGTCAACATAAAGTTGGTGAATTCACAGGTTTAAGTAATGTATATAGTAGGACTAGAAGATTTCAAGTGTGCAATAATGTAACACATACAATATCACAAAAGTAATTACGAATGCACTAAGCTCATGACACTGAAGCTACAACGTGTATGTACTTGCAATTTAATGCCAATAATGCGCCCGTGTAGATGTTCAACCTGCAACATCCAAATCCGACATGGTATACGTCCGTTAGTTTGGTACCGCCAAAACTAGTGAGCGCTACTCACCCGAACGGGGATGTCAACCCAAATAGATCTATTTATAACATTTGCGCTTACACCGAGTAATTAACAGTTCATGATTCATGGGCATAGTGGGTTATAGCTACTTAAGCAAACTCGTAATTTGATTTAAAGTGTACTTGCGTCCATATGTAAAACAATGCATGTTTCTCACCCCGAGAGTTGTAAATCATTAGAATTGCATAAAATGAGGCTATGAACTCACCTCTAGTGAATGAATTGATTCTATAAAAAATCAAATGAGTGAAACGTCACGAGTAATCCGAATGCAACCTAATTAATTTATAGGTCGTATGAGTATAGCATATTTAAAATAAATACAACAATATAAATTATAGAGTTATATCATCACCTAATAGTTTTTGTTTAATTTATAAAAGTCAAAACCGTATTTGAATCGTACTTGTTAAATAAATGTTTAAATACTTGTATCCGTAAAGAAAAATATTATTGTTGTTCAACAATTGATTATTTGTTAATAATACTTGATTTAATATTTTTATTGTTTATATAATGATATTATATAAATAGTTTAATTATTTTATAAAATAATATTTATAAAGTTAAAAACATGTATAAATATTATATAAGTAATACTACATTATTTCTTAAGGTTTTTATAGCCCAAACGGACCCGAAAACACTCGCAAACCTTATTTTATAATCCCAACAGCTTTTTGTATTCTTTATAAAAATGCAGCTAGATAGAGACAAATATTTTATAAGAAGTTAGAATAGATTTATATATATTTTCGGTAATATAAACTAATACTATAATTGTCTAGACATCCAAAATACCCCAATTTTGACGATAATCAATAACGATTATTCTAAATAATTTTGTAGTTTCTATACCTTTGGCCCATCAATTGGAACCGAAAGACCTTTCAAAATGGAGCCAATGACATCATCACGTTTCAAAAGTTCATACGCGTTTTCGCATCTTATGCACAGCTTTGTAAAAAAGCTATTTTAAAATAATATTTACTTTTTCAAATCCGTTAAAAAACTCATACTTTTTCTGCGTTTCTTAACTCAAGTTTTTCCAACAGTTCTTTATATGTACGGACCATAGTGTCGAGATGGATCTATCAATAATTAAAACGATTCAAAGGATTTTATAAAAAATTTATACCGAAACTGTAACATCAACTGGTTTTTATGTTAAAAATACTTTTTCTTTATATTTAATCTTGCCAAAATCTCGTTTGTTGATCTACTCCGTGCGTTTATTAACGCCGTTTTCAAGTGTCTTTATATTGTACGACGATCGCGTCTGAGGATGATCTTATCAAATTAAAAAATGGTCATAGATTTTATAAAACAATCTATACCGAGAATAGTAACATCAAAATGTTTTTATAAAAATATTACTTTTTATATATCTTAGATCTTGCAAAAAATTGTATCTCCTTCCAGTTATACTAACGTGTTTTTCTCGTAGTTCCTTATATGCAACAGTAATCGTTATGAAATGTAATATTTAAATCTGGTCGATTTTATTATTTTTTATGAATAATTCTATATTTACACAGATACACTGTATAGAATTGTTTCGGAATTATATATATAATTATGATAACTACGCCTAACAAAGCTATAGAGAGTATTATATATAATATTTTTTAAGTTAAGTAATTATTATTTATATTGGGTTTTGTATCATAACCTTTTAACCATTATAATTAAATCTATTAACACAATTCCACAGTATATTATAAATTGAATACTATAAAACTATATCTGTGCATACGTTATGGTCCTATAAGTTTTATGTCCATTAATTTATGTCCAAATAAAATGTCCTCATAATTATTTATGTATAAACTTTATAAGTAAACTTTTAACAATTAATTTATCAATTAATTTTATAAATTAATCAACACTTGTATAGCATCAAATAAAACATGTTCTTGCATTTAACATATTTTAAACATCATTTCATCATGTGTAGGTATCTATTCGATTATTAATATGCTTGTCTTTATTTTATAACCTTATAAAATAACTCCTAAGTGGTGATTAACAATATAACAATAGGTATGTAAATAAGTGAAGTAATCATAAAAGTGTAGAGATTATAATGGACCTTATGAATAAATGAAGATGTAAATACTAAATCAAAACCCTAGTTCTTCAACCCAAAACTCTTTTTATAAACCCAAATACTCCTTTGCAAACCCTAGCTTTGATTCTTGAAAACCCTTAATACACCTTATATAATAACCCTAATAATACTTGTATACTTGTGTTCTTGGTAAAATGAAAACTACAAAACCTTTTGTATAATGATTTTGAGTCGTGGGTTATTATAAAGAACAAGAGAAATTTTTGAGTGCTTGCTTGCAAGAGAAATGTGTGTGTAAGAGTTTACTAGGAGGTCCTATTTATAGTGGAAGTAATTATCAAAACCACATGTTTAGGAGGTGGTTTAAGGACAAGTTGTAAGAGCTCTCCTCCTCCCTAGGAGGATGGAACGGTTAGAACAAGGGGAGAACACAAGAGATTAGACAATTTATGGAAAAATGGTTTTTAAGGTTTACATGTTGGGTAATAAGGAGATGAAGTGACCTTAGTGGAGGATTAAGGTTTTTATTCTTGTTTTATTTGTTGTAAAACCGGCCTAGAGGATTAATAAGGTAGGAATGATATAAATTTTGTGTATTGGGTATAAAAGTGGGTATTTGTTGAAGTATAGATAGGTATAGGTGCTTCCATGCATGCATAAATGTATTTTATTGCGAAACGTAAACGTTTTATGTAATCGATAAAAATAAAAAGCGAAAAGTTATAAATTATCTTCGTACTAATTATATAAAACTTGCTTGACGTAAACTTTTATTTGTTTGACGACGGTTTATGTTGAATGATGATTTTTAGTTTACGCGATTTAACAAAACGATGAAAATTAAAAGTAAGCGCGTAAAACCCTAAAAATGAATAATGGAAAGTATGGAGTCATAAAATGACCTGAAATAACGGATTGTTACATAACGAAATAAGTTAAGAACTGTCATTCTTTGAGAATGACGTGTTGCATTAGTATGCAACAATACGGTTGAATCTCGTTATTTGCATGTATTATTAGGATGGGATACACATGCGTTGCATGTGCATGTATTGTAGCTAGGTCCTAGCAAATCATAGTTTAAGTGTTTCACTTGTACTTTATTAAAACTTTATTTAAAATCATGAATGACACGAACATGAGCCATATACCAAAATATTAACTGCGGGATTGTGATGTAGCAGTAGTTTATGTTTAAGTTTTATGTTTTAGGTTTAAGAAAGCGTAGTTTATTTTAAAAAAGGTAGAGTAGCTTTTAAATAAATGTAAACCAAGACTGGAGATTTATGGAAAATAAGGTTTTAAACATAACCGAAGATTTAGGAAATAAAATTTTATTTAAAAATTCATAATAAATTTTTTCCAGAAATTAGATATGGTGACTTAAGGTTACGTGTTACTTAAGCCACAAACTTTTAAAATTTTATAAAAATCCATAATAAAAAATTTCCAAAACTTAAATATGATGACTTAAAGTTTCTTGTTATCTAAGTCATAAACTTTTAAAATTTTAAGTTTTAGTAAACCATCTATAGGGTTTATAAATTTTAAAAGTAATTTTTTTTAAACTGACAATATGAAGCAATAAGTTAAGAACCGTCATTCTTTGAGAATGACGTGTTGCATTAGCATGCAACAATACGGATGAATCTTGTTATTTGCATGTATTATTAGGACATGCTACACATGCGTGCATGTGCATGTATAGTAGGTTCCAACAAATCATAGTTTAAGTGTTTCACTTGTACTTTATTAAAACTTTATTTAAAATCATGCATGACACAAACCTGAGTTATAGACCAAAATATAAAATGCGAGATTGTGATGTAGCAATAGTTTATGTTTAAGTTTTGTTGGGATTAAAAGTCTTCTTGATGTTGTTAGTATTACTACTGCTTTTATTGATGTTAATGTTGCTCAGTCAAAGTTAGTGCTGCTGGAGAATTTCAATAAAAATTATTCTAAGTGTTTAAGACTGCTAGTGAAGTTACAACTGCCAGTACAAAGCTACTACTGCTAGAGGAAGTTACTACTACTAGGGGAAGTTAAGACTGCTCAGAGACTTAGAAGAAAAACTGATAAGTAGTTACTACTACTAGTACAAAAGTTACTATTGTTAGTACAAAGTTAATGTTGCTGAAGGAGTTAATATTGCTAGTGAAGAAGTTAGTACTGCTGAGTTAGTTAGTACTGCTTATGTGATTTGTATGAGATATTTTGGTAAAATATATGTATAAGTTATTTGTTTAGAAGATTATGATTACTTAGGAAAGTATTATAAGCCGTTTAGGACTCCTTGGTGTATAAAAGGAGGTCCTAGGGCATAGAGATTGATGTACCGCACCATACACAATGCACCATACCAATATGAGTCATTCATAGAATTATCTAGCTTCAAGGCCTTTGTAACCCTAATACTTTGAGAGTATTCGTATTAATAATATTAGAGCTTTTGTTTGTTGACCCTCTTTACGTTTAAACCGGGGAAGTGGGTTTCGTTGTTTATCTGAGAATCGTCTCCGGGAGCAAACCGGGACACCAGACGTTGTAGTATTTTGGCAATATCCACGTTTTTATGTTTTTAAGCAATATTTAAAATTTCGTAATTTTTCGTGATACCGTTACTCGTTTCGTTACTTACGTGCTTCGTATGTATTTATTATACTTATTCAGGATCATGCAAAGTTTTCTTGGGGATTTTAAATCATCAACCTAGACTATGATCCTAGAAGTGGGAAAAAAATATTTTTGGTCCTCCCTTTTTGCTTATTGTCCACAACGGTCCAACATTCATTAAGGCATACGGATCATTGTTTGTAATTTTTTCTTCATGTTTGACTAGTCAAAAACTAATTTACTACTAAAGCGATACTCCTCATGATACCTAGCCTAAACCATACTTTTGAAGATCATTAAATTGGTCACTTTTTGCCTTGTCCTCTCCTATCATCACGGCACACACATGTGCTGTGTGTGTGTGCGTGTTTTTTGCTAGTTATATACATTTATAACAGCTCATTCTTAATCATTTCTCACCAATAGAAAAAAACATACTCTTCTCTTTTTCTTTCTCTTTTGCAGAACCAAAAACCCACACCAAATCCTTTGTTTTTGATTTTTGATTCATTCACTTTGAAGATATATTGTTAGTGTTGATTGTTAGTTCATCGGTAATTTGTAAAACATAAGTTTGGGTTGTTTTTCGATTTCTAATCTTACTTTCGTCGTGTGTCTTTGTAAGTCATCTTTATTTTCATAAATAGTTGTACTTTTGCCTATTCGTATGTCATCCCGAACAGGTGTACAAAGCGGAATCGTTGTGAAAATATTTTTCGTGTTTTCTATAAAACTACAAGTCTCACAAAGTTTTAATTATTTTTCATTTAAAATGGAAGAGATATATATATGTAGTTGTACTTTTGCTATTTAAAATGTTCTATTTATGATTATGTTGATATATATATTGCTATTATTACGGCTTATATTGTTATGTAAGATTTATAGTATATTAATTTTGGAATATTGTTGGCGATAAGATTAGTTAGATGTTGGATTTGTTATAGGCTGTATGTTGGAATGTCGAAGAGGTTTAGGTTTAGAAAGGATTTGTTGCGATATTTTGTGGTGTTGCGAAAATATATCGGATATACTTGCAGATGCCAATTAAATAGATGCACTTACTGTAAATAATAGTTCCAGAGCTCGAGTTTTTTATAAATTGGAAGTCTATATTTTTAGAATGTCATGCCGAAATTTTCGTCTTAATATTTATGAAAAGCATCGAAAAATATACTTTCATTATCAAACTTATGATAAAATTGTTAGAAAATCGTATGAGTCGAGTTTAGGTCAAACATTTTTCATTTTTAGTTATCGAGTCAACGGTTGATATGTCGAAATACACCCAAAAAGACGCAAATACACTAAAAGGACGTAATACACTAAATAAGACGAAATACATAACGGTTTTAATAAGTCGAAAAGGGTCCAATAAGGTCAGTAGGGTCTGATAAGCTTAAAATAAGCTCGGGGAGCTTATTAGAGCTTATTTCGAGCTTATTGGGCTTACGGGCCCAATAACTCGACCCGATAAGAACCTTAAGGGTTTCTTAGGCCTTTTAGCTCATTCCCTATACGTTTCAACTTAGCTTAATTTGTCTTGGTTTCAGCTTATTGGAAATAAGCCAATAAGCACTTCTATTGGGCCGGCTTGGGCCCGTTAAGGTTTTAAAGGGTTTCGTTGGGTCTATTCGGGTCCATTAAGCTCATTAAGGTTCAATAAGCCCCTTGAGTACTCATAAGACCACCAATAAGCTGTCCCAGCTTATTGCGAGCTTATTTGCTTATTATGGGCCCGTTAATGGGCTAGAAGGCCCATTAAGGGTTCGGATGGTCTCTAGATACGATGGAAGCCCTAAGTGAAACAAAATGAGCATTTTAAATTATGATTAAGCCCGAGTGGCTTATTAATAAGCCGCGGCTTATAAATAAGCCCTCGTTGGGCCTTTTTGGGCTCGATAGAGGCCCGATAGGGGTTTTAGCCTTTTTGGTTGGATCCATTTGGGTCCGTTTGCTATATTAAGGCCTACTAAGTCCACTTAGTTTATGGGAGCTTCTCAATAAGCTGCCTTAAGCTTATCGTGAGCTTATGCCTTGAGTAAGGCTCGTTAATGGGCTAGAAAGCCCATTAAGGGTTCCGTTTGGTTTCAAATGGGTAACGCAAGGCCTAGGTTGGTTAATTAAGCACTCGATTGGGTTTATTAATCGTGTTTCCACACATGCATTCATTCCATGAGCTCGTGTATTCCTTCCCAAGTCGTATCACTATGTTTCTAGTAAATGTTTACGTGTAAAACTTTGCGTGACTAGGTAAAACGAACCCATGACCACGGTGACCCTTATTTGTGTATTTAAATGAGTGTTTAGAACTTGACTTGACATTTCACCACGTTTTTACACCCATTCGCACCACACAAGGCTTTACATATTTAACATATGTGTGTAAACCATGCATGGGTCGAACCATGCATGTTTGTGTCCAAGTTAACGTTGTCACACACACGGCAACGTGCCCCGTTCCATCTAAGCATGCTAACGCGACTAGAAAATAGATAGGTATGGGTTTAGTTCGAGACTTACAATAGTCCTAGAGTCTTGATGGTGAGTTGGGACGTCGACCCGACACTTATACACCCAAACGTGTATGATTACTAGCTCCAAAGTTTATTTCCCAAACTCCTTAGCCCGTGTCTCCTCTTAGCAACCCTAGATTCGTTCTTAAAGATCTCGTGTGATTGTGAAATAGTAATGTGGGTCTCGTTGGGTTTGTTTTAATGAATGACGAGTGATTTAGAGGGTAAAGAGATGGTTTTAGCCTTGAGAGAGTTTAAGTGTTGGTGAAAATGTATTATGTATTAGGATGATATTTATAGATTAAATAAGAACTAGTTAGGCTGTTCCTAGTTCCTCAAATAACCAAACCGTGCCCTAAGATGGTTTAGAGGTATCTAAGTTATTACTCATGGTTTTAAGGCTAACACCACCAAGTACAAGACTTAATCTAGAGATTTTGGGTACATGATTCACTTAGCTAGCAAAAATCATTGAAGATTATGTGTATATGTATGATCGTGACCAGGTAACCCAAGGAAAAGGACAACAAATTTGGATCATTTAACCTATATTAGTTACTAGGAACATTAAGTACCAATATCTAATTACTTAGAGTTTGTACATGTACCCTTGAAAGAATCATAGAGGGATTTGCTAGTAAAATAAATCACCATAGGCGATGTCATGTGGGTTTATTTGCCCATATACGAACACCAAGTTGATTATAAGCACAAGATTTGATTAAATTCTCCTTGAGGTTTTTCAAAGTGGGTATTGGTTTTTAAGTCTAGTAAGTCTATGCATTTCCGGGGTGTCCAGAATGTAATTTTTTTATTAATCGCGAAACGTATCCCTTTTAAAGTGACCATTTATAAATAAAATACGCAAAGTACGGAATTATCTTCTTAATAATTATTCTTACTTGGTTTGATTGTAAATCCTAACCTTATTATTGTGACCGTTTACATTCATGATTATTTTTTATCTACGCGATTTAGCTTATAAGTAAATATTAAAAGTAAACGCGTTATCGACTAAAACAAATATCATCATTGATAGATCGTAACAATGACAAAACGTAAATGAGAAATGTTACAATTACTGCGAGAAGAGGGTTTGACCCGTTAACCCCACCCCCCCCCCCCCTCATCGTCTTGCTGTAAGACATTCTGCCGATCATTCTTCTTCAGATTCGTCACCAGAGGCATCATCAGATTTTCATTCGGATGCTTTATCTGATTCTTCTTTGAGACACTCATTGTCAGATCAATCATCATCCCTGATGTATCGAGATACTTCTGCGGGGGAGCCATCCACGCTAAAGACGTAGGTCCCAAATGACAGTCTGTACCTGCATTATCACCTGTATCCGGAGCTTTATCTCCTGTCCGTGCTGATTTGATACCATCGCCTAAGAGAGTTAAGGATTCTGGTTATCTGACAGATGTAGAGGTTGATCCTAGAGAGATTAGTTTGAGGGATGATGCTATTGTCAGGGTTAGTGATGAGCCTCACTTAGAGCAGGATATTGATCCAGAGATTCAGGCGGAGATTGACGAGTGTATTGCTTACGCAGATGCTCTTAGGGATAGAGGGATTGATGCTAGAGTTGTAGTTGAGGCTGTTGATCAAGATGAGACAGAGACGGGTGTGAGAGGCCCGGTTGAGGTCAGAGTTGAGAGGGTTACGCATCCTGCGATGCCAGAGGATATTCCTGAGCCTGCTCAGGAGGGAGCAGTAGAGGTTACGTATGAGACATTGGGAGATTTGGTTCAGAGGTTCCATGATCACACTCAGGCTATCCCAGTCCATCGTGTACATGCTATTGAGAGAGTTCAGAGAGAGCAGGGACATAGGATTATTGGGGTTGAGTCGGCAGTCACTGTTTTGACTGAGAGGGTTGCTGAGTTGGAGAGGGATAACAGGAGGCTTAAAGGCACTGTGAGTGTTGAGAGTCAGAGAGTTGACCGACTCTAGCGCGGCATGTCACGTATGCAGAGAGAGTTGAGGCAGATGCGACGACTTCGATTTTATGATCGAGTGAGAGTTGGCAGACTCGAGGCGTGTGCTGGGAAGCACATGGGCTATCGTCCTTAGATGTGTTCATTAGTGTTATCGATCAGTAGCGTCTAGTAGCGACCGTATTGTTAGAAACTCGTATTTTATGTATTTTGAAACTAATGTGATGTAATCACTAATGTTCGATGATATGAAATTGGTATTTATCTATGATATAATGTCATGATTTAATTTACTTATGCTCTTGCGTCATACATTATGAGATTTCCGTGAATATATTTCGATCGTGTATTTTCTATGTGAATTAATCGTAAATTTTATTTAACCCTGTTAGCAATTTCACATCACCTAGAAATCTTGTCAAGCGTTATATTGTTGTGTTGTAGGAAGATGCCTAACACCCGATCTGGAGCGTCCATGACTCATGAGGAGGTTGAAGAATTGGTTACTCGCCGAGTAGCTAAAGAGATGGAGGCTCGTGAAGCCGCAAGGACCCTTGAACCCCTGAATGAGAATGGGGATGAACAAGAAGGTGGAAATGGAGGTAACGGAGGAAATGGAAATGGAGGAAACAAAGGAAATGGAAATGGAGGAAACGGAGAAAACAGAAATGGAGGAAATAGACACAGGAATGGAAACCATGACATGAATTATGGAGGTTTCATGCCAGTGGCTCGAGAGTGCACTTTCCAAGACTTTTTGAAGTGTAAGCCACAAAATTTCTTGGGAACCGAAGGCGTTGTTGGATTGACCCGCTGGTTTGAGAAGATGGAGACTGTGTTCAATATTAGTAATTGTCCACCGAAGTATCAAGTGAAATATGCTACATGCACACTGCAGGACAATGTTTTGACCTGGTGGAACTCTCACAAGAGAACCATTGGTGTTGAGGCTGCATATGCCATGAATTGGGTTGAACTGATGAAGTTGATGATAGAAGTGTACTTTCCAAGGAATGAAATCCAGAAGATGGAGACTAAATTGTGGAATCTGACCATGAAAGGAAACGACTTGACTGCTTACACTCAAAGGTTTCAAGAGTTGATTTTGTTGTGTACTAGAATGGTCCCTGATGAAGAAGACATAGTGGAAAGGTTTATTGGAGGTTTACCGGACAACATTCAAGGGAATGTAATTGCTGCGAATCCTGCCAGACTCCAAGATGCTATACGCATTGCTAACCAATTGATGGACAAGAAGGTCCAGGGTTATGCTACAAGGAGTGCTGAGAATAAGAGGAGGATGGAAAGTAACCTAAGGGATAACCGTGGACAGCAACCGTCGTTCAAGAGGCAAAATACTAGTGGGCAGAATGTGGCCAGAGCTCATACGGCTGGGAACAATGAAAGAAAGGGGTATGCTGGGCCACTACCCTGCTGCAATAAGTGCAGGTTGCACCATGAAGGGTTGTGTACTATGAGGTGTGGAAATTGTAAGAAGGTTGGACATCAGACTAGGGATTGTAGGGCTGCTATTGCTCTAAACACTCAGAGGGCTCTAGTTGGAAATCATCAGGGTATTATTTGTTATGAGTGTGGAAGACCATGACATTTCAGGAGGGATTGTCCTAAGTTGAGGAATCAGAACCGTGGAAACCAAACAAGAAACAAGAATGGAAACAAGACTGGAAACCAGACTGGAGGTAACGAAGCTACAACGAAAGCTTACACCATTGGTAGAGGAGGAACAAATCCTGATTCCAACGTTGTCATGGGTACGTTCCTTCTCAATAACTGTTATGCTTCTATGTTATTCGATTCGGGTGCCGATAGAAGTTTTGTGTCGACTACCTTTAGTGCTTTGCTTGATGTTGCACCAACCACTTTAGACACTAGTTATGCCGTAGAACTTGCCGATGGAAGAATTTCATAAACAAATATTGTTCTTAGAGGTTGCATGTTAGGATTATTAGGTCATCTGTTCGACATAGATCTAATGCCCATAGAGCTTGGTAGTTTTGACGTCATCATTGGTATGGATTGGTTGGCGAAGTACCACGCGTTGATCGTTTGTGACGAGAAGGTTGTTCGTATTCCTTATGGAAATGAGGTGTTGATAATCCGAGGTGATAATTGCGACAGCGGAAGTAAGTTGAATATCATATCGTGCACGAAGACCCAAAAGTATATTGAGAAAGGATGTCAAGTTTATCTGGCACAAGTTACGTCCAAGAAAGCTGAGGATAAGTCAGAGGAGAGGCGACTTGAGGATGTGCCAATCGTACGGGAATTTCCAAAAGTCTTTCCAGAAGACTTGCCTGGATTACCGCCTGCTAGACAAGTTGAATTTCAAATTGACTTAGTCCTTGGTGCTGCACCTGTAGCACGAGCACCGTATCGATTAGCACCAGCCGAAATGCAAGAGTTGTCTACTCAGTTGTAAGAAATTTCTGATAGAGGGTTTATAAGGCCGAGTTCCTCACCCTGGGGAGCGCCGATTTTGTTTGTCAAGAAGAAAGATGGTTCTTTTCGGATGACTATCGTGAACTGAACAAGCTTACTGTGAAGAACCGATACCCACTTCCGAGAATCGACGATTTGTTTGATCAATTGCAAGGGTCAAGAGTCTACTCTAAGATCGACCTGAATCTGGTTATCATACAACTCCGAGTTCGTGAGAAGACATTTCAAGACAACATATAGGACCCGCCTATGACACTTACGAGATCCAAGTAATGCCGGTTAGGTTGACTAAACGCACCAAACACACTTTCAAGACATGTATGACTAGAGGTGTACAAACCATATTTTGGATAGATTCGTGATCTCATTCAGCGATGGATATTTTGATCTACTCCAAAAGCATAAAGGAGCATGAAGGACAGATACTAAAGTTAGATTCTTGATTTATTGAAGAAGGAAGCAAATGGAAAGCGAAGGCCAAGTTCCAAAGTGTGAGTTTTGGCTGCCAAGGTACAAATTTCCTAGTCACAGTGATTAAAAGTGAAGCATCACGTTGATCCCGCGAAGATTAAAGGCAATCAAAGATTGGGCGTCGCCCAGGACACCCACCGATATTCGTTAATTTCTAGTTTTGCGTTACTACCGACGTATTTATCGAAGACTTTCAAAAAAATCGCTAACCTGTGACGAAACTAAGACACAGAAGAGCGTGAAGATTGAATGGGGAGAAAAAGGCAGAAGCGCATTCCAGTTGTGAAGCTAAATTTTTGTTTTATGTGCGCCGATTATTTGGCTTTACCAGAGGAAGTGAGAATTCGTGCAAATTTGCAATGCTTCGCATAAAGGTTAGACCGACGTATTTGATGCAAAGAGAGAAGTCATAGCTTAACGTCATCCCGCCCAACTTCAAGGTTCACGAGAAGAACTATACCACACAACCTAGAGCTTGGTGCAGTAGTGTTTGCCCTAAAAATGTGGAGACATTATCTATACGGTACACTTGCTCGTGTTTCACAAATGATCTAAAAGAAGTTTTGCAACACATTCTTGACTAGAAGGACTGATATAGGCAAAAGACGTGGATAGAATTGTTGAGCCGACACGACTGTGAGGATCCCGATATAACTAGGAAAGGCAAACGTGGGTACTGATGCTCTGATCGAAAGGAAAGAGCAAGCGCTACGAGTTTTCGACCTCGGTTACGGTAGACTATAGGGTTAAATATTCCTAAGCAGATTTTGAATGCTCAATCGAAAGCCAGAAAGAAGAGAACTTCATTAATGAAGATTTGTGTGGCATGATTAACAAGTTAGAACCTCGCGCTGACGGGACGTTATGCTTAAACAAGTGAAGTTGGATTTCCGTGTCTTGGAGGATTTTAAGGTGCCTTGATATGCATAGAGTCGCATAAGGTCGAAGTATTCCATCCACCCAGGATCAATAAAATGTATCAGACTTGAAGAAGTTATATTGGGTGGCCCCTAACAGTGGAAAGCAAGAAAATTGCCACTATATGTCAGCAAGTTTAACATGTCTAAAGGTTAAGATAGAATATCAAAACCCATTTGGTTTGTTGGTTCAACCAAGATCCCACAATGAAATGAGAGAACATAAACAATGGACTTTGTGACTACAACTGCAAGGACCAACGGTCTGGGGCTGGCAAGACCACGTTTGGGTAATCCGTTGATCATCTCGACGTAAATCTGCTCATTTCTTGCCTATGAGAAGAAAGATGAAACATTAGAAAAATTGCAAAGACAATACTTTAAGAAGTAGTCATCAAATCAGAGTACCGGTTTGGAATCATCTCAGTTCGCCGATGGAAAATTTACTTCACTATTTTGGAAGTCTCTACATAAAGCAATATGATACTCGATTGGATATGAGTACAAGGCCTACCCAGTCCAGGGGGGGGGGTAGACCGATGTCAGAGTGAGAGAACCTTCAAATGTTAGAGATAATGTTACGTGCTTGTGTACTCGACTTTAGAAAAAGGTTGGATAAAACAACTTACCGTTGGTAGAATTTTCATACAACAACAGTTACCATACCAACATTAAGGCTGCTCCATTTGAGGCGTTGTATGGACAAGGTGTCGACACCCATCGCTTGTGCTGAAAGTAGGGGACAATCAGCTCACTGGCCCAGAGATCATCCACGAGACGACCGAGAGAATAGTTCAAATCAAGAGCCATATCCAAGCCGCCCGTGATCATCAAAAGAGCTATGCCGATGTAAGACGAAAACCTCTTGAGTTTCAAGTAGGAGATAAGGTCATGTAGAAGTATCTCCGTGGAAAGGAGTAATACAAAATCAGGCAAACGGGAAGATGAACCCTTCGTTATATTGAACCTTATTAAGATCATTTCCAAAGTAGGACCGTTGCCTATCTCTAGAACTTCAGAGAAGTTGAGTAGAGTAATCAAAGTATGTACACGTCTCGAAATAAAGAAAAGCATGGCTATGAACCGTTGGCTATAACCTTTTGGCTGAAATCCAAGTGGACGACAAACTGAACTTCATCGAAGAACCCGTCGAGATTATGGACCGTGAGGTCAAGCGTCTGAAGCAGAGTCGTATTCCGATTGTCAAAGTACGCTGGAACTCCAAGAGAGGTCCTGATTTCACCTGGGTAACGAGCAAGACCAAATGCCAAAAGAAATACCCCGCACCTTTCCCAACTCAGCACCCGCTGCAGAGGTTGCGTCCTAACTGAGGACAAATCTTCATTAAAACGGGAAAGAATGTGACAACCCGAGAATTTCCGTTTAATAAAGTAGCGTTTCCGTTTAGAAATTTGAATTTTTAAATGTTTCGTTTAACTTTACCGTTTAGCCGGGAAGTTGTTTCGTTATTATCTGAGAATCATCGCCGGGAGCGAACCGGGACACCAAACATTGGGTATATTTTACAATAGCCCACGTTTTTATGTTTTAAGGGCAATGTTTTAAAAATTTTGTAATTATCCGTGTTACCGTTACTTCGTAATTTTGTTATTTACGATTGATAACGTGTTTTGATTTATGATCAATAACAATAGTGCAGGTAACTCTTGAAATTAATACAAGCATGCAAGATATTACCTAGAAAAGATGTAAGCCATTTGGTCCCCCCCCCCCAGGCTCTTATAACCGCTATGTAAGCATAGATTCAAAATTTAAACAAATATTCCTAGACAAGCTTACATAAATCAAGGTTAAGGTCTAGTACTAACACTCATTTGATTGGCGGATCATTTTGGTCCCCCTTCCTTGTCCCCTAACTGACAGCACACATTAGTGTGTGCGTGTGTGTGATTTTTGTTGATATAAACCCTCACTTCTCATCTCATTTTCATTCTCATTCTTCACACATAAAAAAATACATTCTCTTGTGTTTTCTCTCTCTAAAACACACATACATCTTCTTTCTTTTCCTTTTTGGCCGAACCATCTCACACACCTAAATTCACACATATTTAATCTTTGATCAACCATTTAAGAGTAAATTGTTCGAGAGTTGATTGTTAATTTCCATCCAGGTAGTTTAAAACAACAGTTTGATTGTTCTTAGTTTCATTCACCTTATGCACGAGTTCTTTGAAAGTTCATCATTACTTTTTCATAAATAAAGTTGTACTTTTGCATTCGTATGATCATTGATCGAACACGGTTACAAAGCAGAATCGTTGTGAAAATCATTATCTATTTTTCTACTAAAAACTACAAGTCTCTAAGTTTAATCTTTTTGTTTATAAATGGAAGAACATAAAAAGTAGTTGTACTTTTGTGCATAAAAGTTCGTTGTGACTATTTTGTAAAACGGATATTTTCACGAGTCGAGGTTGATAAAAATGGAAAGTCGATATTTTTAGAAAAGGTCCAAGCCGAAATTTCGTAAACTTTATAAAAGCGTCGAAAATATCTTAATTAATCAAACTTATGATAAAATGTAGAAAAAACGTAGTGTTCGAGTTTTTAGGACAACATTTTTTAGTTATTGAGTCAACGTTGATGTGTCGGGACACTAAAAGACGAAATACACTAAAAGACGAAATGTACTAAAAGATGAAAGACACTAAAAGACGAAATACACTAAAAGATGAAATATTTTTGAAGATGTTTTAAAACATCAAGACTTGTCAAAACTTATAACTTTCGAGTATAGTTTTAAAAGGGATACGCCGTGTCTACTCCATGCTCAATGATCAGGTTCAAGTGTTAAGCGTATTCCGTTGTACATCATTCTTAAACGATGACTATATGATATGTTGTCGCTGAGAACCATGAAGATTTATTTCACAATGATTGATTCCCTTTTGATCCACTACCCGATAAGGTGAGTTCATAGCCCCACTCTTTTTACTCGTTTTGACTAAATGTTTTATTACATGGGGTTAGAAAACATTGCTTGTTTTTAAAAAACTGGACACAAGTACTTTACGTGAGATGTTTCCCTGTTTAACGTGATGCCTAAGTACTTTTAGGACCCACTACTAAGCACTACTGTCCCAAACTATCATGAACTTTCAAACTCTTGACTGGAGGACCGGTCAGGGAGCGCGAATGAATAAATAGATCTATTGGGACTAATTATCCCTATCCGGGTGAGTAGCGCTCACTACCCACGGGGCGCCCGATAAACGGATATATGTCATGTCGTACTGGTTAGGTTGTCTTTGGTCGGACACCTGGAAGGGCAAACAAATACTTATAGCAATGTACATGCTATCATGCTAATTTAGCTTCAGTAACATATTCATATAAATGAGCTTGTGGCCAAATTTAGGTGCAACTAAATTACATTTTTATGTGAAGTTGATCTGTTATAACGTCGCATACGTTTGTGGATATCTGTGGTCTACTATAATAACGTTTGTAACTAAACCTATGAATTCACTCAACTTTATGTTGACGTTTTAAGCATGTTTTTCTCAGGTACTTAGCATGGATGCTGTTGCTTGACTTATGTGAAGTCTATTTGCCTGTACCGGTTTACCAGAGATTTATCTATGTCTTTAAATACCGTTGTTGAACTAAATTAAGCTTCGCAGTTTAAGCTTATGAATCCTTTTTTTAAAAAAAAAATTTAATCGATGTAAAACATATTATTATTCTTTAAAACCTTGCAACGTGTTTTATTTATCAAAACGTACCCCTAATAGGTCTTCTTTATGCTTGACTTGAGATTCTTAATAAAGTCACGCCTCCGGACGGAACGCACGTATTACGTCCATGGTCCCTGCAAGGGGTGTTACACATTCAAACATGGGTAGGAGTTATTACAGATTTGATGCAGATGTTGAGGTAACTTAGTTGATTGACACTCATTAAAGACAGGATGATGAATTAATGTTTGATACTGGAGTTTTGGATGCTGATGAGATGCCTGTGGAAGCAAAAGTTGATGAGAAAGATGAACAAAGTACTAAGCTTGATGATAGTACTGCTGGTGAAGCAGTTACTACTGCTAGTGTTGAAGATAGTGTTGCTCCTACAACTATGAGAAATCACTATGGCTCAGGCACTTATCAGAGTAAAGCATCTAAGCCTAAAGTTGTTACTACTACAACAAAAAAATCAAGAAATATAAAAAGGAAGATCGAAGATGCTTCAAGTGTGGTGATCCAAATCACTTCATTAGTGATTGCCCCAAAAACTCTTCCGGTGATCAAAAGGCATTCGTTGTCGGAAGTTGGAGCGATAGTGGAGATGACTCAAAGAAAGAAGAGATTTGTCTCATGGCTCACTCAAACGAGGTACTATCCGATAATCTTTACTATAGTAGTTCATCTTTAGATAACGAATCTAGGCAAAATGAGTATGACAAACTTTGTCAAATTAGTCTTAGAATTATTAACAAAAACAAACATCTAAAGGCTAAAAATGAATCACTCAAAAAGACCATTAACGAACATAAAACCAAGCTAGACATATTAGAAAAAGGTAAAGAAACTAGTAGCAATTGTGATGCTTGTAATGAACTTAGATTAGAAGTTAACTCTCTAAAACTAAAACTAGCTAGTTTCGAGAATAGTAGTTCGTCTTTACAAAAAATGGTCGAAATGCAAAAACCGTCAAAAGACAAGTGTGGATTAGGATACACAGAGACTATAGCTTCCCCTAGAAACACTAAAATCAAAAATCTAGGAGGTCATCTTAAGAAGCTCTCTGTAGAACCGGCTGGCCGGTGCCATTCATCAACAGCACCGGCTTGTTCAATCGAACAGCACCGGGTGTCTGATGACAGTGCAGAAAAAGAAAAAGACTTGGAAACCAACGTAGTTAAACAAAATGACTCCGTACTAATTACCAAAAAGTCTATTTTAGGCGCACCAAAAGGTAACAAACTACCACCAATTCTAAAACTTGGTCAAGGACATGGAAAAAGTAAAATCCAAACGCCCCCTAAAATGACCCATAGGAGACCTAGTAGCCTATACCCCAAAAGCGATTATCGCCAAGTAGGTTAAAACTATGAAACACAACATAAACAACAATTTCAACCTCCTATGTATAATCAATGGAGTCCTTTTCCTCCATTTCCATACATGGGACAACCAAACGGTATGCATAACACTAACGGACCCATGAGATATTGGGGACCAAATGCTTGAGTGGTTTTATGTATCTAGGTACGTCAAAAGGTGAAACTTGACCCGGATGAATGGATCCAAGATAGCGGTTGTACTAGACATATGACGGGAAACAAAGATCTCTTCTCATCCTATAAAACTTTTGATAGAGGTAACGTGTTGTTTGGTAGTAACACTAAAAGCAAGATCATCGGCAAAGGTACGATTTCTCATAACTCCCTCAACATCAATGATGTTAGTCACGTAGAAAATCTTAGCTTTAATCTTCTTATCATAGGTCAAATTTGCGATAAAAAGTGCAATGTACTATTTAGTGAAACCAGTAGCAAAATAATTAAAAATGGCATAACCTTAGGAAAATGAATTAGGAAAAATGGCCTTTACATTATGAAAATGAGGAACTGATCAAAAGACGCCCTTTGTCTGTTGGGTCTTAAAAGACTTCATGGATTCTTAGAAGTTACTGCTGCTCAAGTACATAATGGAAATTATGCTAAGTGGTTAGTACTGGTAGTATAATCTTACCACTGCTAGTTACTACTGTTAGTATAATTTAGTACTGATAGCATAAAGTTACTACTGTTAGTTGAAGTTAAGACTGCTTAGTGTTGAAGACTAAAATATAAGCTAAGTAGTTAGTGCTATTAGTAGTAAAAGTTAAGACTGCTAGTACAGGTTACTACTGTTAGTGTATATTGGTACTGCTAGTACTAATATTACTACTATTTATGTTTATTAGTGCTGCTGGTGGAAAGATTACGACTGTTTGAAGACTTTCTACTGTCAAGAGGATAAAGACAAATTAAAAAGATAAAGATTGTTTAGAGAACAAGAATGCGTGTGAAGACAAGTGTTGAGATATTTATGTACAAGATATACATGTATTTATTTAGAAGATTACGTTTATGTTTAGAAAAGATTGAGATATCTTAGGAATGTATTGTAAGCCGACTAGGACTCCTTAGTCTATAAAAGGAGGCTCTAGGGCATTAGTTGAATATACATCTAACATGTCTATCACATCTATCATCACAAACACACATACACAGATTTAGAGATTAAGAGTCTTGTAAGCTTCAAGGTTGTAACCCTAGTACTAAGATAGAGTACTCGTATTATTATCATTAATAATATACTTACTCCGTATTATTATCATTAATAATATTGAAGCGTTTTTTCGTTACAAAAACCCATCCGTCAACAGTGTCTCTCATTGACTCTCGACCCATCATATTCACTGTTCCCATTGACATAATCCATTGTAAGATATTAAAGATAGAATTCCGCTTACTCTTTGATAAACAACACAAATCTTTCTACTATTTTATTTTGGATTTATCACAAGGTAACATATCTTTACAAGGTAAGAAATCGAATCTAGGTTGGGATCAACAAGTGTAGCAGAGCTTTTCTTTAAGAAACTTTGATCTAGAAGACAGAGTCTTTGAATCTACAAATAGTGTACCTACTAAAAAAGCTTCCCATACTCAAATTGGGGAGTATGAGATGTGTGCTATAAGGATTAAGCAGTACTTTCAGATCCAAGACTATGCACTCTGGGAAGTGATAGAAAATGGTGATTCATGGGTCTCAATATCTCAAACAACTGAGGAGAATGGGATAACAATTTCAAAGATGTCTACACCTGCAAACGCAACGAAAGAAGACATAGAAAAACAATATTCAACTAGGGTTTGTTTACTCATAGGCATCCCAAATGACAACAGCTAACATTCAGATTTAGTATCCAAGCAAAATCTAATGTTTGCTGCCATTGAAACAAGATTTGGAGGTAATGCAGCTACCAAGAAAACTCAGAAAACTCTCTTGAAGCAACAGTATGAGAATTTCAGTGCAACAAGTGCAGAGTCTCTTGACTCTATTTTCAATAGGCTTCAGAAGATAGTCAGTAGGCTTGCTATCTTGGGTGTGATCATTGCCCAAAAAGATTTAAACTTAAAATTTTTAAGCAGCTTACCACCTGAGTGGAATACTAATGTAGTTGTTTGGATAAATAAGCCTGAGATTGAGACTATGAGTATACATGATTTGTATAACAATTTCAAAATTGTTGAACAAAAGATAAAGAAAACTATTGGTACATCCAGTGGTGGTCAAAACTTGGCCTTCATGACTGCACCAAACTCTAGCAGTACCAATGATGCTAACACTGCTTATTCACAAGTTAGTGCTGCTAGCCCTAGTGTTAATACTGCCAGTCCACAAGTTTGCACTACAAGTGTCAGTGATAATACTGTGTATGCTTTCATGGTTGAAAATTTGAATGGTTCTAATGTCCTACATCAGGACTTAGAGCAAATTCATGAAGATGATTTGGAAGCAATGGATCTGAAGTGGCAACTCTCTTTGCTAAGTGTGAGAGCAAAGAAGTACTATCAAAAGACAGGCAAGAAGATTTTCATTAATGGTAATGATATTGCTGGATATGACAAATCTAAGGTAGAGTGTTACAACTGTCATAAGTTGGGATACTTTGCCAAGGAGTGCAAAGCATCAAGAAGCAAGGAAGATCAGTTCAGAAATCAAGACAACACCAGGAAGCAAGGAAACAAAGAAGACACTTCTAAGGCAATGTTGGCTATTGATGGTGTAGGTTTTGATTGGAGTGACATGGCAGAAGAACAAGTTCAAACAAACATGGCTCTAATGGCATTTCAACTCAGAATAATACACTGATAAAAACTTGCCTCTAAAACTTGTCATAGAATAACTATGAAACTCTTAAGAAACAATATGATGATCTGCTTGCTAAACAACATCAAACTAAATTTGAGGCAGCTACTTATAAAAGAGGACTAGATATTGTTGAAGCACAACTTGTCACATATAGAAAGAATGAGGTTCTTTTTAGTGTAGAAGTTGTTGTCCTTAAAAGAGAAGTAGGAATCAAACAATATGAAATTAATATGCTTAAAACAGAGTTTGAAAAAGTTAAGCAAGAAAAAGATGGCAATGAATTTAAAATGAAATTTGATAAGGCCTCAAAAGACTTAGATCAGTTGTTAGAAAGTTAGATAACTAACAAAAGTAAAAAAGGTTTGGGATATAGTGCAGTTCCTCCACCTCATCCTTTAATTTATAATAGACCTAACAAACTAGATTTGTCTTATTCTGGTCTTGATGAATTCAAAGAGCCTGAATTAAAGCAATGGTCCTGAGAAAAGTAAGAAGGAGTCTATATGTTGTATGTGAAAAGAATCAGATAATTCCTAAGAGAATTCTGATAAGTCTTTGGTAAAAGAACAAGAATCACAGGTAAAAATAAGCTTTGGTTGAAGTTTGATTCAACACTAGTAAGAATGTTAGTGAAGTAGAACCTAAGAAAGTTAGGAAGAATAATGATGCACCAATTATTGAGGATTGGGTGTCAGATGATGAGGAACAAGATAGTCCTAACACTAAGCCTGGAAAAGAAAACTGTTATTACCAACAGCTGTAAAAAAAAAATCAGTTTAAAAAGTCAATTAAGTATGACAGATATGTATAGATCACAAAGCCTAGAGGGAATCATAGAATTGGAATGGACAGAATTTTCCCAATACAACTAGATATGAATTTGTGATGTATAACAAGGCTTGTTTTAATTGTGGGAGCTTTAAACATGTGCAGAAAAATTGTACTTACCATCAAAAGAAAAAGGTAGTAAGTGGGAACAATTACAACAGGGTGGATAATTACTATTATGCTAAGACCTCACATCATAGAACCTAAAAAATGTGACTCCAAGAGCAGTTTTGCTGAGAACTGGCCTAAAACCTCTTAGTACTGCTAAGTCAGTTTATACTACTCACCCAAAACCAACAGTGCATTGTGCAAGCCCAAAAACTCATTTTTTCAAATCACACACAATCTACTGTCCAAATGCACCTTTTTTTATAATATTCCAGCATTAACTAATCAGGCATTTAATCATAAGGTTAATACTTGTTAGGCCTAGAATAGTTAAAAACTGCTAGGTCATAAAACAGAAACAAACCTGATAATACTATACTGTTAGGCCCATAGTAGTTAATACTGCTAGGCAAAATAGAACATCAGTTAATGCTGCCAAGGAAAATGGGTTCAATACTGTTAAGCCCTCAACATGTTGGGTTTGGAGACCTATAAAACCCAATAGTGCATCAATCACTTTGAACATATATAACTACATTGATGCACAGGGCAGATCCAAGTCAGTAATGGCTTGGGTCCCAAAAGAAATCTAATTTCTTTATTCTTTTGTGCAGGGCAAGCTACAACATGATGATAAAGGATTTGTTGACATGGAATGCTCAAGCAACAGACTCGTAACACAAGCTTATCACCTGATTTCAAGGCAGTATGATAGGAGGATATGTAGCCTTTGGAGGAGGTGCATATTGGTGGTATATATTTCTGTAAAGTGTACTCTTAAGACTGCTAATCTTGAATTTGAAATGTTACTTGTTAATGAGTTAAAATTTCAAATCTTTTTAGTGTCTCAGCAAATCAGTTACAAAAAAACTATGTCCTTTTTACAAGATACTGAATGTCGTGTCTTATCTCCAAATTTTTATGTTGCTTGATGAAAAACAGATACTTCTAAAAGTCCAAAAATGACAATATGTACAGTTTTGATATGAAGAACATTGTTCCTAAAGAAAGTTTGACTTGTCTTGTTGCAAAGGCTACATAGATAAATCAATGCTTGGGCCACAGAAAGACTTGGTCATAATAATTTTAAAAAAACATCAATAACTTGTCCAAGAAAATCTAGTAAGATATGATTGCCTACAAAACTTTTTGAAAATAACCAAACCTGTGTTGCTATGTCTAAAGGTAATCAACACAAAACTTCTTGTCAGTCCAAATTTATGAATCCTATTACTACGCCTTTGAGTGTTATTCACATATGGATTTGTTTTGGTCCAACCTTTGTGAGTAGCTATGCATAAGAAGTATTGCTATAGTTAGTCACGATGATTATAGTAGATTTACTTGGGTTTTCCTTTTAAACAACTAAGGATGAAACCCAGTGAGACCTAATGCGCTTTATCAAAGAAATAGAAAACCTAGTGGATAGAAGTAAAATTAATCAGAAGAGATAATGGAACCTAGTTTAAGAAGCAAATTTATGGAAGATTTTTGCAGAGAAAAAAGTATTAAAGAGAGAGATATTAGTGTTAGCTAGGACTGCCTTAGCAAAATGTGTTGCTGAGAGGAGAAATAGGACACTCATTAAGTCGTATAGAACAATGTTAGCTGACTCAAATTTAACCCACCACATTGTGGGCCAGAAGCAGTTTCTACTGCAGTTTATGTAGCAAAATAGGTTTAGGTAGTTAAGCCTCATAACAAGACACCATTATGAAATTTTTTAGAGGTTTTAACCACTCCTACGTTTTATGAGACCAATTAGTATGTCATGTTACTATTCTTAATACTTTGGATAAGTTTAGGCAAGTTTGATGGCAAACAGTTATGAAGGTTATTCTTTGTTGTATACTCTTTGAGAAGTAAAGCTTTAGGTATAACAATACAAGAAACCAACAGGGTAAAGAAAAAGAAGAAAATTTTTCATATTAGGTTTTTAGAGAAATAAGCCTTATGATAGAAGGGACTGGTCCAAAATGGCTGTTTGATATTGATTCCTCAAACCCAATCTATGACTGATGTACAGTTACTTGCAGGTACAGTTCAAATAACTCTACTGTACAAATCAAAAGCAAACAGTACAAGATGCATTGTATCCAATTTGTGGAAAGATTCTTCATACATTGATTCACCTCCAAGAATGTTGATAATGGTAACCAAAAACTGCTGATGAGATCAAAAGTTAGTGATGAAGATGGCTAAATAATGAGAAATGTTTGAACAAGAAAGGTTTTCAGATGATAGCAGTTCTAAAGATGTTAATGTTGTTGGGCAACAAGTTAATACTGCCAGTCCTGATGTTAATACTGGTAGTCTTTAAACTTAATGTTGTTGGTCCATCAACTAGTACTGCTAGGTCAAAATGAAGAAGACAGCACTGAAGAAGAACCAGAAGTTGATTTGGGGAACATTACAAATTCCTATATTGTTCCAAACACTCCCAATACAAGAATACATAAAGATCATCCAATTGACAATGTGATTGGTGAAGTGAAAGTCAACTGTTCAACAATACGAATGTTAAAACCTACTTCTGAATAAGGGTTTCTCAGTGATGTGTATGAGCAGAAAACACATGATACCCTAAATAATTATTTATATGCTTGTTTCCTATCACATATTGAACCAACAAGCATTGCTAAAGCTCTATCTAATTCATCCTGGTGGGAAGCAATAACACGAAGAACTTCTGCAAATTCAAACTTCAACAAGTTTTAGATTCTAAGTGGATCTCCCAAATGAAAAGAAGGCAATTGGAACAAAATGGGTCTTTTAGAAACAAAAAGATGAAATTGTAATTGAGATAAAGGAAGTAAAGCAAGGTAGTTGCAGAGGTCATAGATAAGAAGAAGGTATTGATTACAAGAAGTGTTTGCACCTGGGGCAAGATATTGAGGCAAATAAGATTGTTTTTTGGCCTATGTTTCTTTTAAGGGTTTTCTGTAAATTTCCAAAGTGGATGTAAAGAGTGTCTTTCTAGAATGGAACCATTGAGGAAGAAGTATATGTGACTCAACCACCAGATTTAAATCTTGACCATCCAACAAAAGTTTTCGTAATAAGGTGGGTCACAGAAACTTTATTGTGTTTGCATCAAGCACCCAAGAGCATGGTATGAAACTTTGGCTAACTATTGTTAAGCAATGGGATTAACAGGGGCAAGATAGATCAAACATTATTTATCAAGAAGCAAAAAGGAGATATTTTTCTTGTACAGGTCTATGTAGATTATATTATCTTTGGCTTCACACAAACAGGAGTATGTACTCTGGTATTGAGAAGCTAATGAAAGATAAGTTTTCAAATGAGGTCTAATGGAAACTAACTTTTCGCGGGGGAGGGGGGGTTGGGAGGGGGGGGGGGGGGGGGGGGGGGGGGGGGGGGGGGGTGGGGGGTCTAGATTACAAGTACAATAAAAGGAAGATGGAATATTCATAAATCAGGACAAATATGTAGCTGAAATTTTGAAGAAATTCAACTACTCTGATGTGAAGTCTGCTTCAACTCCTGTTGATTCGGAAAAACCTTTGGTCAAGGATGGAGATGCTGATGATGTTGATGTACATCTCTATAGTATCTATGATTGGGTCTTTGATGTATCTCACTGCATCTATACCATATATCATGTTTGCAGTATGTGCATTTGCTAGATTTCAAGTTACTCCTAAGAAAAACATCAACAAATCTCTTAGCAGTCAAGAGGATTTTTAGAAATTTGAAAGCAAACCACTTTAGGCCTTTGGAATTCCTAGGGATTCTCCATTTTGAAAACTAGTTGCTTATCCTGTATACTACTATGCTGGAGCAACTCTTGCTAGGAAGTCTACAACTGAGGTTTTAGTTTTTTGGGAAACAGGTTAATACTTGGCCATGAACAAAAGCAAACTAATGATGCCACTTCTACAACTGAAGCTGGTATATGTGTCTTGCTGCACTAGTTGCTGTGGACAAGTACTATGGGATTCAAAACAAAATTGCTGATTATGGGGTAAATTTCATAACACTGTCATTAATATTTGACAATATCAGTACTATCTGAATTAATTAAAAATCCTGTCAACAATCTAAAACAAAACATATAGAGATTAGGCATCATTTTATAAGAGATTGCAACACTAAAAAGTTAATACAAGTGGTTAAAATTCATACTGATTTAAATGTTGCAGATCTTCTTACAAAAGGTTTTGATGCAGGCAGATTTCAATACTTGGTCTCAAGTATTGAAATGCTGAATCCTTAACTGTCTATATCTCTTTATTTTTGTAAAAGTTTTGTAAAAGATTAATACTGTTAGTTTTCTCATTTAATACTGCTAAGTATAATTAAAACTGTTAGTTATACTTAAGACTGTTTGTTAAATCAGTTAGTTATAGTTAATCGGCTCAGAGAAAATGTTTTTGGAGATATGTATATTTGGTTGTGAACTAACATTTGCACAGGTAAAGCATGTTGATTACAAGATGTTGAGTGCTTCACCTTTTTGAAGAAAGATAATGGTATTGGTTCACAGAGCTTAACTTTTATTCATAGGTTATGCATAAATATGGATCCTCATGAATTCTTACATGTTTATCTAGTCTTTTCTAGTGTGCTTGTGATGAATAGAGGCATGTTGTTTCATAATTATTGAAGATACAGCTAATGATGTTCGACTTCAGTTAATACTGCTAGGCAGAAAATTACTACTGCCAGGGAAAATGTTATGCCGTTAAGATACAATGGGATCAAATTGCAATTGTTTCTAATTCTATCACTTTGAGACATTGGAGTTGAGGGAAGTTCCCTTATTTCTATAACAACAAGCATGGATGAAATGAGTGTTATATCATAAAGTATGTTTCAAAAGGATTTAAACACATCTAGGCAATCACAAAGGTCGGGAAACACCAAGATACCTCAGTCTATGGTCCCCCTGACAGGTTATGATGAAGCTGTCCATGAAGGAGTTGGGTGCAGAATGGAAAGGGCGGCCACTACTCGCTTCTTTCTAAGAAAGCAGAGCAGGACAGAGGTAACATCACTAAGATCCTAATCCATGGCAACACTTAATGAATCAACTTCTTAGGGAATTGATTTAGGTAGTGGTCCCCAGGTGCTAAGATAACCAGGTTGGGGATGTGAAAGCTCAACTAGGTTTGAGATTACATCTATACAGTCCATTGATCCACCTCTCTCAAGAGGTTACACACTTGGAAGTGGGGAGGACAGTATGAAACTCATTGGAATTGACGAAATTTTGTACACAACTGTCATATAAAAACAGAAATGAGTGATTATGTGAGCAAAAAGAATTGAGAGATTTTGTGAGCTTAAAAATAGAAAGAGAGATGTGTGTATAAAAACAGAAATGAGTGATTATGTGAGCAAAAAGAATTGAGAGATGTTGTGAGCATAAAAACAGAAAGAGAGTGTGTGTGAATCAAATTTGATGGTGAAAGTTGCTTATTGGAATGAAAATTGGATGATTACTGGTGTATTCTTTTTAATGCTGCTCAGTTTCTACTTAATGCTGCTAAGCTTAAGTTAATGCTGTTAGGCTTAAATTAGTATTGTCCGTATTGGTTTCTGCTGTTAAGTGTATGTTAATGCTGCCAGTTCAAGTTTCTGCTGTTGAGGGTGATTCTATAAATACTTCGATTAAGGGTTTCATTTACTTCTTTATTCGATTTCACTTATTCAAATACTCTCCAACCATAAACCCTAATTCAATTTTCATCTTTGATCATCAAATCCATCATTATGTCAAGCCCTAAGTTTGCTGAAACACACAATGTGGTTGCGTTCTTGGAAAAACCCAAAGAAAGTGATGGGTTTGCAGAGATAATCGATTTCCTGAAAGCAAGTTCTGTTTCATATGCTTTAACAGTTAATCCAGTAATCTACACATCTTGCATTGAACAATTTTGGGCAACTGCCAAGGTACAGACAGTTAATGGAGTGCGACAGTTACAAGCCCTAGTTGATAAGAAGAGGGTTATTGTTACGGAGTCAAGCATAAGGAGAGATCTTCACTTGGATGATGCAGAAGGTACTGATTGTCTTCCAACTGCGTACTATCTTTGAGATTGCGTGTATGATGGTAGAAACGCCTTCTCAAAAGCTTACTTTTTATAAAGCTTTTTCTCTCTACAGTGGAAGTATTTCATTCATACTATTACTCAATGCTTAAGTGCTAAATCCACTGCATGGAATGAGTTCAGTAGTTCTATGGCTTCTTTGATCATATGTTTACAACTTAAACAGAAAGTTCAATCTGTCCAAGAATATATTTTGAGTACAATAGGTGAAACACTTGAAAGGAGTCAAATTTCTTGTTGTATCCACGTTTTCTCCAAGTTTTCATTAATCAACAATTGGGTAATATGTCAACTCACAAGAAGATTTTTGTAAATCCCTTTCACACAAAGAAAGTTTTTGCCAATATGAAGAGAGCTGGAAAGGATTTCTCTAGGAGAATAACACCTTTATTTGATACCATGATGGTTCAACCTGTTGAAGAAATGGGTGAGGATTCAGATCATCCAACTGATTCCACTCCAATACCCATTATTGATCAACCATCTTCATCTTCCCAACCCAAAAAGGATAAATCATCTAAGAAGGCTCAGAGACAGGAGGCAGAGGTTCCTCAAGATGAGGCAGAGCATGAGGAGAGTGTACCAACACCTTCCAATGATCCACAACCTAGTGGTGAGGATAGCATGCAACTAACAGAGTTGATGGTTTTATGTACCAAATTGCAAACACAGGTTCTTGATTTACAAAAGGCAAAGGATGCTCAAGCTAAGGAGATTGCTGCTTTGAAGAAGAGAATCCAGAGGTTAGAAAAGAGGAAAATATCAAGACCTACAGGTTTGAAAAGACTCAGGAAAGTTGGTATGTCTCAGAGAGTTGAGTTCCTCGAAGACCAAGGAAGATTTGTGTGTTCTGAAGATGCATCCAAATAGGAGGAGTTTTGCAGTATATTGATGCGGGATGTTGAGAGTAACTGTTTATTGAGAAACTCAAGTAAGGCAGAATGATGACTTGATATTTGATACTGGAGTTTTGGATGATGTTGAGATGCCTGTGGAAGCTAAGGTTGATGGGAAAGATGAACAGAGTACTAAGACTGATGATAGTACTGCTGGTGAAGCAGTTACTACTGCTGGTGATGATAGTGTTGTTCCTACAACAAATGAGGAAATCACTTTGGCTCAGACACTTATACAGATTAAAGCAGCTAAGCCTAAAACTCAGTTGTTAACTACTACTGCACAACAGCAACAACAACAAGACTCCAAGATAGGGGTTGTTGTTCAGGAGCCAAGTGAGTTCAGAGTTCCACAAGAGATAAAACCT
This sequence comes from Tanacetum coccineum, assembly GCA_026074375.1. NCBI lineage: Eukaryota > Viridiplantae > Streptophyta > Magnoliopsida > Asterales > Asteraceae > Tanacetum > Tanacetum coccineum. Next base: position 12,402 of record BQNB010049038.1, on the reverse strand, counting down.
TCAAGTTCTAAAGATAAAGGAAAAGGTATTATGATTGAGCCTGAAGTTCCTTTGAAGAGAAAAGATCAAATTGCTCTTGATGAACAAATTGCAAGAGATATTCAAGCTAAGTTGGATGTTGAATTATTAGAAGAGCAAAAGCTGGCAAGGAAACCAGAAAAAGAGGCCAAAATAGCATTGATTGATTCATGGGAAAATACACAGCTATGAAGAAGGCTGATAACAACATCCAAAATCACCTAATAACACAGGGTACGTACACCACTCAACCAGAAACCGTGAACGCTCTATGGCTGAGAGACTCCAATCAAAGGAAAGAGAAGAATTGACAGATGAGGAAAAAGCAAAACTGTTTATGGAACTGATGGAGAAAAGAAGAAAGCATTTTGCTGCACTTAGAGCACAAAAAAAAAGAGAAACGATGACCTCCTACCAAGGCACAAAAGAGAACTCAAATGTCTACTTATCTTAAGCACATGGGTGGATATACATACAAACAACTAAAAGGAAAAAGTTTTGATGAAATTCAAAAGTTGTTTGATAAGGAAATGAAGAGAGTAAATACCTTTGTAGCTATGGTTCTGAGGAACAGGAAAACAAAGAAAGAAGAAAAAGTAGAGAGTAACGACAACTAAAGGTAGCAGAAAGAAGATGCTTGGAAGAAAAAAGAGCAGGGAAAGAACAGCAGAAAGAATCCTCAAAGAAACAAAAAGTAGAGGAAGAAAAAGAGTCAAAGGAAGTTGAAGAAGATGATGAAGTGACTAAAAAAGCTTTGGTAAATTAGAAAAATGGATAAGATATAGCAATTGATGCTATACCACTTGCTACCAAATTGCCAGTGATTATTGATTATAAGCTTCATAAAGAGGGGATGTTAGTACACTAAGAATTGATAAGAGCAGATGGAAGTTCTAAGAGATACTCTTCAATGATAAGGATGCTACAAGGAATAGATAGAGAAGACTTGAGGATAGTGAAGGCAAAGCATGGTGATACAAGGCCTGAAAATGAATTTAAAAGAGTGTTGTATGGAGATTTGAAACTTATGCTTGAACCAGACATAAAAAGTGATATATGGAGGATGTTGCAAGGATACAGGGTGACTATTTGGAAATTGATTGATTCATCTGGAGTCACTTTGTAAGGTTTGATAATCCTCACACCAATTACCATCACCAATATGCTCAACAAGAAACTTCAAACTGATCATCAAAATGAGATGTGTTATCAACTGCTGAAGCTTATGGTAAAATAGCGAAAAGAAAATGAAAGGTTGAATGCTTCTTCCTGAAGTTGTGATGAAGACTTTTCATAAAGAAGAACATAAAGATTCATAAGATGAACATTCAAGGTTTAGAGGAGGATTGTTGGGTCTTACAAAGACTTCATGGATTCTTAGAAGTTACTGCCTCGTACATAATAGAAATTATGCTAAGTGTTTAGTACGGGTAGTATAATGTTACCACTGTTTTTTTTTTTTTTCTAAAGTTTTTTTTTGTTTTTTTACTACGTTAGTGATAAATGTCGTACATGAAAGCATAAATTACTGTTGTTATGGAAGTTAAGACTCGCTTCAGTGTGAAGACTAAAATATAAGCTAATAGTAAGTTGCTGTTAGTAAGTAAAATTAAGACTGCTAGACAGGTTACAATTGTTAGTAAAATAGTACTGCTAGTACTAATATGACTACAGCTTATGTTTTTACATTGTTGCTGGTGGAAAGATTTTTACGACTTTAGAAGACTTTCCCCCTTCCTACTAATCAAGAGGATAAAAGATGAAGTTAAAGAGATAAAGATTGTTAGAGAGCACAGATACGTGTGAAGTTAAGTGTTGAGATATTTATGTACAAGATACATGTATTTATTTTTAGAAGATTAACGTTTATGTTTGAAAAATAAGATATCCTTAGGAATATATTGTAAGCCGACTATGACTCCTTAGTCTATAAAAGGAGGCTCTAGGGCATTAGTTGAGACATCTCAATAACACATCTATTACATCTATCTTCACAAACACACATACACAGATCCAGAGATTAAGAGTCTTGTAAGCTTCAAAGGTTAAACCCTATACTAAGATAGAGTACTCGTATAAATTATCATTAATAAATAATTAAGCAATTTGTACAAATCCCGAGTGTTCATCATATCACTGTTCCATGATATATCTTTCTAGGAAATTAAAGAGTAGATTCCGCATACACCTGTGATAAACACACAAAGTTTCTAACTATTGTTATTTTGGGAATTTATTCCAAGGTAACATACTCTTAACAAGGTAATGAATCGATCTAGGTGTTAGGGATCAACATGTAAAATAGGAAAAAAACGTGCATTCCTATCTTGGCATACATATGGTTAATTTAAACAAAACTAAAACAAACTAAATACGAGTTCAGAGTCTGGAAGATATGCGTATCAGGTTAATAAATACGCCTGTAATGCCAAAACTGACAATAATGTTTTTATAAGTGCAATAAAAAATAAAGACTGATAACGTCCAGACAATCAATACGTCTGTAGGTATGGATCGAGATACCCGTATTGATGTCTGGGAAGATAGCTCGATAAAATTAAATAACAAACGAGTTGTCTCCCGAGAACACTTTTGTTTACAATCAAAGACTTAAGTTAGACTTTTTCTCCAACTTCTCATCACCGGTTTCCATCTCATGCACAGCTAAAACGTGCCCCAGCGTGTGACCATTTTTTTGTCTTCGCATTTCGAATGAAATCGGGTCCCTAATTCATACTCCTTTGTAGAAACCCTTATAACTTTTGGTGTATGCATGCAGATTCCATTCATCTCCACTTTCTCACTTACGTTAGTAATGGTGAATCTTGTTGCCTTTGCTCATTAGTGTGCTGTTTAAAAAAAAAAGAAACCCCCCCCCCTCGGATGTGACGCACATTTTAAGTTACTTCAACATCACCATTGTAAATGGTAAACCCATTCCATCAAACCGACTGGCTTAATCGTAGTACATCTTTTCCTCTTAAGAACGGTTCGCCAACAATAACATCGCCCATTCCTTCATCACGATAAGCATCCATATCCTTCAAAACTACAAAGTCAGTCACAACAAAAAAGGTTCTAACAAAAATTGGCACATTCATTAAGGCTCCTAAAATATTATCCCCTTTGTACACCATCTTATCTTTCATTATAGAGTTATGAAACTTTTTGGACATCACATTGACGTACAACAATGGGAAGAAGTTAACGTGTGTAAATTCAAATCCTATCATGCATGAAAACTTTAAGTTGTGGGCCATCAGTCAATGTGGATTTTCTATCATCATCGCAATAAACAGGGTACATCATCAATTCCAAGTAACAAGATCTTCATCCCTAGTTCTAAATTCCTCAATTACCTCACCTTCCTCAACGGTAGGCATTAAATCATCACCTTGATTTCTCCTAAGCTCAAATGGTTCATTTAGATCATTTAGTTCAAAATTAATCTCCATTCAAAGGGTTTTTAATGATTATAATCATCACCCAAGTCCTCTCCTATTAGCCTAGCTTCAAAATTCCAAGCTCCATTCTTTCTATAACTTATGCATGTAGAACCCTTTAATTAAACTACTAGCAAGGTTTAACACACATATTGAAAGATAATATTTACTCCCCAACCTTTAAAGTAATCTTCCCATGTAAACATCAATCTTAGCACGTGCGGTAGACAAAAATGGTCCTTCCAAGGATCCAGGGCACCTTTGATATCATCGGCAAATTAGAATTATAAATCTATGGGCAAGCAAATTTACACCAATTCATACTAGTACTTTTTCCAGCAATTCTTTAGGATATTTCACTGTCCTATCTGCTAATTCCACTGTTAGCTTAGTGTGATCTAATTCGCCTAATCTTAAGTTAAGGTAGGTCAAGAGAGGCATAACACTAATGCTATCTCCTAAGTCAACAAGGGCATTATCAAGCAAACGAATTTATTAATAAAGCTAGGTAAAGTGAAACTCCCTGGGTCTTTCTCCTTTTGGGGTATGGATTCATCGATATGTAAAGCTTTAGAGTAAGCTTATGAGAATTGTGGTCCATATGATCCCTTCTTTCCATCATAGTAGTAACCATTCAAACGACTTGGTAATGGAATCATCGTTTATCTTGTCTCATACATGAGTGTACGGTTCTGTCTAGTGGATATGGCGTATTAGGGAGATCTAATACGGCGTATCGGGTGTGAATCACCTTCAATAGTAGTCGAGATTGACTTGACTTTATCTTTTGGGTTCGTTTCAGTCGAGCTAGGTAGACTTCCAAATCCTCTCTCATATAGTACCTTGCTTATTTGCCTGATTTGTATCTCTAATGTATTAATTGATGCTCCTTGGTTCCTTATGACAGCATTTGTTGAAGCTCGGATTTCTTTGATCAAGTTAGAGTTTTCCTCGTGTCTTTTTGTTGATTCTCCTATAAAATTGCTCAAGGTATCTTCTATTGATTGCCTTTGTTCTTGGTATGAAGGATTTGCGTTGTTCCTTTAATAGAATCCTAAAGCTGTTGCTCTATATCCCCCACCTTGAAAAGGTCCACCAAATTGCGTGTAGTAAGCTTCTTCTAGGGTTTTCCCTTCTTCTTTTATTGGGCAATCTTTGGTGTAATGGGGTCCTTTGCATTGTTACATCCTACTTGAGCAACATAAACTTTTTCTTTCACCTTCTAGATCTCTCTTCCAAGATTGTTCAGTTATGCTTGTATAGCAGCCAGTCCGTCAGAAGTCTTAGTACTTCTTCCTCTAGATGTTTCGTTATGCCATTTTTGAGAGTATTCTGTCATCTCTTGGATGGCCTTTTTAACATCGACAGCTGTCTTAGTTGGAACGACACCTCTTGAGTCAAGAATTTGTCGTGTTGGAACATCCAACCTATTGTAGAAAAAAATTACCTCCTGCATCTCAGTCAAATAGTGTTGGGGACACTTCATCAAGAGTTCTTTAAAGTGCTCCCACGCTTGAATAAAGTGATTTCATCTGTTCTTTGCTGAAAGTTGGTTAATATTTCCTCCATTTCTTCGCAGTTCGACCAGTGGGCAAAAATTTGTTCAAAAACTTAGTTATAAGATCTTCCCAAGTTTATTGATCGAACCGTTTGGTTCGTTCTTAGAAGCCAACAACTGCGGCTCCAGTTAAGGATATATGGAAACGACTGCAAGCATTAGTTGATCCTTAGTGATTTTAAGAACAAGGAATAAGTCAAACAATTTTGAGACTTTCTCAATCGTGTGCGTTAGCATCACATTATCCGAACCGCTAAATGTGTTTTCTCGAAGCTCCTTAAGAAATTGGCCTTTCAGTTCAAAACTATCTTTTTCCTCAATCTTAGGCCTAGCAACTCCCGATCCATAGTCAGTTCGGGTCTTGCTCATGTATTGCTCCATGGTTTCCGCCATTGCTTCCGCTTCTTCTTCCTCCGAGTATTCTTGGTCAGAAAATAAATTGAAATTAGGTGATCTCAATTCGTCAAGACTTAGTGACTTGAAGTGTCTCCTAGATGATCGAAATTCTCGTTCAGGTTCTTCGTAAGGTGTAAATAGTTTGTTATTTGAACTCCTTGTCATGCACTACCTGAAACAAGGGATAAACAATCAGTAGGATAGGCTCGGTAGAAAGAAAACTCAGATATACGAAATCAAATACGAAAATTAAAGCTTCTGTTTTTATATCAGATGATCGATACGCCGTATTCAATAGAAGTGAATACGCCGTATTAATCTTTTGAATGAATACGCTGTATTGGACAGAAAGTTGGATACGCCGTATCCAATGGAAGTGGATACGCCGTATCAGGTTATCGACCAGAACAGTGTATTGAGAAAAACAATTAAATACGCAAACAATTAAACACACATATATACAAGCAAACAATTAAAGACAAATATACAAAATTTACAGAATATACAAGAATATACACTAATCTAAGGGTTAGATCTAATCTAATGTTACAAATCAAAATATCAAATAAAAATCAAGATTAATTTTCACTCCTCGGCAATGGCGCCAAAGACTTGATGTGTCGTTGTGTGGTATATATTTTTATGATTCAAGTTTTAAATTTATATTTTGCTGACTAAACCAAAAACAACACTTTAACGAGCAGTGTACCCGGTCGGTAGTAGTTTCGTGGTAAGTAGGGTGTCGAACACTTGAAGAGAGGTTAAATCTATCAATTTAATTAATATCTTGTGTTGATCCCAACTTAAGTTACTTTGGATAGAACCAAAACAACTATGGTAGAAACTTTGTGAATACTAAAGAGTATGCAGAATCTACTCTTTAATACTTAGAAGAATATTAATGAAACCGTAAACTGTATGAACAATGTATGAACAATGATATTACTAAAAAGCTCTAATATTATTATCAATAATACGAGTACTCTATGTAGTACTAGGGTTTACAACCTTTAAGCTATATATCAAAATGTATATGTGTATATATGTAACCATAACCTAGGATCTCCTTTTATACACCAAGGAGTCCTTTACAAGATAACTATATATCTTCTATAATTCTAATAGATAACTGCAAATCTTCTAACTTAATAAGATATACACTGAATAAGTCAATACATATCAATTAACACGTCTTCATCACTTTAGCAGTCTTAATCTTCATGCAGCAGTCTTAAGTCCTTCAGCGGTCTTAAGTTAGTACTGACAGTACTAACTTACTCTAGTAGTACTAACTAGTTAGTACTGGCAGTTGTAACTTGAACAGTACTAACTGTTGGCTTAGCAGTACTAAGTATGTAGACTTTTAATTCCCAACAATCTCCCCTAAACTTGATTTACCTCTAAATCATCAAGTTTCTTGAATTAAAATCTTGTTCTCTGAGAGAATTCTTCCAAACACTTCATCTTCTTGGTCTTTCAACCTGCATAAATATCTTCCTAATAAGTTCTTTGGACATCTCATTATTTTGTTCCACCAAGAGCTTTGCAAATCCAACATCTGTGTAAGAGTTCCTCTTGACAATGGATACTCCTTCTCTATCAGCATGTAGATGTATATTCCCTTTTTCTGTAATACTGATGCACACCACAAGAAAGATCCCATGAATCATATAGTTTCCAAGTAAATGATGGTATGCTTTTGAAGCTTCCATAACTCATCATCTGTATCTGGTTCAAATAATCTCTTCAACTCAACCCATATCTCTCTTTCTTTGTCATCTGTTGGTTCTGTTGATTTGAACCTCTCTTTAACCAGACTCCATAGCATCACTAAGTCATCCCTATCTAAGGATTTTAGCATATCATCAAAGAATTTATGTACCTCAGTATGATTTCCAACTCTGATGATCTTCCAGTACTTCCTAGTGCCTTCAGTGTAAATCTCCCAGTCAATTATTGGATACTTAGTTTGTAAAGCTTCAACATTCATCCCTTGCTCTGGAACTATTATCATCATTTGTTGTAGCTCTTCTTGTGACAGTTCTTCTTCTTTATCTTTTGGTTCTTTAGCTGGTTCTGAGCTTTCACCAATCTTTTGTCTCTTTGAACTTTCTTGATCAAGTTCTTCTTCTGCATCTCTTTTTGAACTTCCAGCTGCTAACTCAGGAATTACCCTTTCAATTTCACTCTCTATTGGAACAAAAGTGTGTACTCTCCTCATTGTTGTTTCAAACAAATTCTTGATCTCATCAAAAGAATAACCTCTCAACTGCTGAAGTGTATAACCTCCCATGTGCTTGATATAATTAGACATATAGGTCCTCTGTTGAGCCTGTGTGGGTGGCTTATTCCTCCTTTCTTCAGCTCTTTGTGCAGCAAAATACCTTTTTCTCTGATTGATAAGCTCTACAAGCATTCTTGCTTGTTCAGCTTCAGTGTACATTTCTCTTTCCTCTGCTTGTAACCTCTGTGCTAACTCTTCATCAGCTTCAACTCTAGCTTGTATGTCTTCCCATTCTTCAACATTGAAAGAGCTAGCTGCTTCATGTACCCTGGCAATCCTCTGCCTCTCTTCTTCCTCAAGTTCAGCTTGTAGTCTAACAGCTGCTTCATAACCAAGTCTTTCTTGTTCTTGCTGCAGCTTTGTCTTGGTCTGTGCAGTTTCAGATTCAGATTCATCCATTTTAGCTTTACCTTTATCTTTGGTAGTACTAACAGCAACACTAGCAGTAGTAACTACTGCACCAGTAGTAGAAACTGGCTTAGCAGTACTAACATCCTACTCAGCAGTACTAACATCCTTAGCAGCATCAAGATCAAAATTAAATTCCATATCATGCTCATGCCTCCCCTGAATCTCTGCATCATGTTGTACCAATGAAATGGCAGGATCTTGATCAATTTCAGCTATCTTCCTCCCTTGTTTAGAAGGATCCTCCAAATCATCTTCATCATCAGAAACAATAATTTTAGCCTTTTTTCTAGCTTGGTTGGACTTAACTTTGTTCTCCAACTTCTTTACCTTCTTGATAAGCTTAGTATAAGTAGCACCATATGTAAGCTTGGTCTGCTTTAAGTCTGTTTCCAAGCTCTCCACCTTCTTTGACAATGTTGTACATAAAACCATTAATTCTTGAGGTGTCATACTGCCCTCATCACTTCCAAGTGTGTTAACTCTTGGGAAAGGTAAATCTTAAGGCATGGTAGGGGTCTTATCAATGTTACCACTGCCCTATCCTGCTTTTAAGCCAGTGACAGTAGTGGTAACCCCTCCATATCTGACATCTATACATGTGGAAGCCGCCTCATATGCTACATGGGTCTGAGTAGGAGATCTGGGTTGAGGAACCACAAATTCATGTCTGTTTGTTCTCCTAAAGGTTGTAACATTATGGTTGTAAGGTAGATGAGGCACTGGTGTTGTGTGAATGGGACTCAACTATGGGGTGTTTGATCCGCTCACACCAGAACAATTGGGCCCTAAACAATCATTGCAGGAAACAATGGAATGTTCTTTCCAGTATAACCCTTAGAAACCCTCTTCATATTGCAAAAAAGTTTTTGAGTGTGGGTAGGAGCAATATAAAGTCTAGTGTGAGGTTTAAGCAGTCTCTTTTGCTTGTTTAAAAACACTTGAATAAATCTTGGATACATTAAAAATTTGTGTTTACTATCCAAGTTTTTCACCATACCATCAAAAATCAGTTTAGAAAAATTAAATTTCCTATTAGTGGCCAAGCAAATAATAGCAGTTGCTATATTGCTATTGAATTGTTCGAAGAAGTTTTATTAGGAACTATAGACAATGTAGTAGGTATGGATGAGAAATCTCCATTGAGGGGAACGTGTCCTTTTTAAAAGGTCAATTTGTCTGAAGTTGACACATACCCATTAAAGGAAAGTTGTTCAAAGATTTCAGTAGTTGGCAAAGAACTAATACTATCAGAATCTGCTAATGGAGATCCATCTAAACAGATGCCATCATTAACAATCTTAACTTTAGCCATCTATTGTAGCATTAATTCGAACTCTTCCATTATCAAGTGTTTCTGCAGTAGAACAGTTTTCCCAAAACTGTTTGAATGAGAGAAAACATAAATAGTAGGATTTTTCTGTAATATCGATGCCTTAGGTGACTAGAATTGAAAAATCCACTATTTGGTGAAATCCCTTCAGCCTTCCTCTGGTTTTTTCTTCTAGTAAACGACCATGTTGTGTGTGTCACAGATTTCAAATTCGCCCATTTTGATTAGAAAAGTTTGATTAGAGTTCTAGGTTTATATCGTGTATAGAAATCTGTTGTCACAACCTCGCCTAGGCGGAAACACGATGGCGTAATCATCATGGATATCATCACAACATACAATGGTGTACTACTATAGAGAAATCTAAATGAAAGAGATAATCAATGGACACTATGTTCATTACAATACCCCCCCCTTTATTTTTTTACAAAGATAAAGGAGTCTTATGCATTACTAAATAAGTCGTACAACAAACAACATAATCCAAATACTAACAATCTCCAACAAACTAAGTATAAAGCAAAACATGTCATAAATGGAAGCGACTATAAAGACACATTCCACAAAGCAATGCCTAGGTCTCTCTAGCCACTCTTCCTAACATCCTTCTTATCATCATGATACTCACCTGAAAATGATGCTTAAAAACATCAACATAAAGTTGGTGAGAGTCATAGCTTTAAGACACGATAAAAAATCTAAACTGCACATTACTGTGATAATAAAGAAAACATTGCAGGACAATAAATGAACTATCATACATGCTACATGCACAACCATCCAAAAACAATCCAATCCAATCAATCACACAAATAACCAGCAAACGACTACAAGACGTCTCATATCGTACCAAGGTCCCTATGGTTACCCCCTTTTCCCAGGACACGGATACTCTCAAATTAACCCTCCTGCCCGCTAGGCCACAGTACCATCTACTAAACAGGCCATGGATACCCGCAGGTGATCCCCTGACTTAGTTCGCAATTCTCAATATCACATCACAAAACATGTAGCACACAACATACAATAGTCACGTATAGTCCATGCCATCTTTGACAACTCATTAGATACCGTAATCCCAAACATGAGTCGAACACTTTTGCATCATTTCCACCCCAATAAATCATAAGAAAAGAGGGGCTATGAAACTCACCTGGACGCTCAAACGCAGCTTCAAAATCTCTACACCCAACTATATAGCACAAACACAAATGTGTTACACGCGACCAAGCTAAAAGCTCATGTCCATGTAACACTCATATGATGGATGTCTAAGGGTTTATTTAACCATCATGGGTCACCCCGACACCATGCCCAACCTTAACCACTTCATCATTAACCTTCCACTAGTTACTTATAATTAACTCAGAATTGCAGAATTTTATCATGACTTTACGTACCCAAAACCCTTATTTAATGACCCTCATAATTCATACCAAAAATCACACATGTTCATTTATGAGTATTTTAACCACCTTATGATTCCCAAGTATTAATTATATGTGTAACCACCTCAAATAAAATCAAACTTCAAAACTGTCCTAATTCGGATCTGATTGCACACCAAAATGTATCACTTTAACTACCATACTTATACATGCATTCAGAGCCTAATTTTTACAGGACTATCCATAGACATATGGAACTTAACTATAGAAGGGCTAAGCTTAATTCGAATTTTAAGTTAGGGTTTTACCCTCCTAAACATGATCCAAATCAAGTTTTTAACGCAAATCTAACCTAACCAACTACATGATCATGACCCTAATCAAGCCCTAATAATTTTATCATCGTTAAATATCATTAATATTCTAAATTTAATGAAACCCTAGAATCCATCATTGATTTTGCTACATGAATGCATTATTCAAACTAGGATGAACACACTTACCTTGATGATTAGCACCTAAACCACAACTCTTGAATGTTTCTTGGATCCACAAGTGAAAATCAAATTCTTAGGGTTTTGGGAGGCTAAAATCATACGGCAAAAAGGGAGGGGGAAGAAAAGAATGGACCAAGTTTGGTTTTATATCTATATCCTACAAGTCCTAGCCCAACTCAAATACGTTTAGTAAAAAAAAATCTTTTAAACCCAAAACCGGACGCACCCTATAATATTTATATATTTTTTTTATTAAATTATTAATTAACTAGTTTAATTCATTTCCTTAAGTTTTTATAAAAACCTAAGCTAGTTTGGTTAAACGTTTTTACTTAAACGCTACTTACTAAGCTTTCTAAAAATAACTTTTCATTTCACATTTCACTTTCTAATTTTAGAAAGTTTGCTCCAAACTCTATATTTCACTTACTTATTTTATTTCTAAAATAGCATACTTTCCATAAAACTCAATACTCAATTTTCCAAACATTTGACATAGCATTACATGCAACATGTCAATCATTTCCATCATCACCACATGTGAACACATGGAATATCCATCACTAACACATTCATACATCAAAATGAGATGCCCATACACCTCAAAATGATATTAAGCACATACTTAACTCACTTAGCACACATAAAATCACATAGCACAACACTTAATCACATAAAATAAACTCTTAACCATTTCTAAAGGTATCACCAACCTGATTAAATCACGGATGTCACAGTATCCCCTCCTTGAGGAAATCTCATCCCGAGATTTAACTAGTAGGCTCAACAACTCGGTCCACGAACAACTGTGGATATTTAATCCTTATCTGATCTTCGTGTTCCCAAGTAAACACAGGACCACGTTTCGAATTCCGTCTAACTTTCACAGGCGCTATCTTCCTACGTTTTATCTTCTTAACTTCTCGATCCATAATCTCTACAGGTTCCTCGACAAAACGAAGTGTCTCGTCCACCCTGATCTCATCCAATGGCACATGCAAATTAGCATCCGCCAAACACTTCTTCAGATTTAACACATGAAAGGTGTCATGCACGCTATTCAACTCCTCAGGTAAC
>BQNB010049037.1:40000-42240 GCA_026074375.1 Tanacetum coccineum | reverse complement strand
AGTGTCACAGTGAACTCACTTTTGGGGAGATTGTTAGCCTCAAAATATTGAGTCGAACAATGGAAGGTCGTTCATAATTATATTAGGTCTCAGTCACTAAATTAATATACGTTGTACTAGGCTAGAAGGGTAAACGAGCTCGTAAATGTAAGCTAATATTGTATGTGTATCGGGCTAAAAGCCCAAATCAATCTCGAGCCCAGCCCAAGTAAAAGCCCACACGCCCCATGTAGTTGTGTAGGGTATATATACCATTTTCCACTATGAAAAATGGTGTTGATTCTTGTTGATTCTCATTTGTTATTTTTCACATTTGTTTGAATTCAACCAACTCTTTTTTTCTCTCTACATTTCTCTCTCTAACTTCTTTCTAAATTTCTTCCATATTTTCTCTCATCTTATTTTCTAGTTCTCCATAATGAAGTGAAAGTGATTTTGGGTTCCGACAGCATCCACCACCCCATCAATGTTTAAGAGTTCGATTGCAGCCTCCGCGTCGTGTCCCTACACCCACAAACATCAAGGAGATAAGAATCACCAATTTAATCAAAAGGAAGCTCTTAACGAATCAAAATTTAGATATTAATTAGAATTGAAGTCAATGATAGTTAGTAAAGTATTTATTTTAATAACCACTCCTCAAACGCATTGCCTTACTTGCTAAACCTAATTTGATTATTTCATCACTAAAAATTGCAAAAATCATCATCACCATCTTAACGCAAAGCAATTCCCAGTAAATACCAAGTTTATCATCGGATTATACTTTGGTCATTAGACTATATAAATCCTTGGTATACAAACTACGGCCCGTTTTAAAGATTATAATTTTGGGGACTTATGCCTTGCAAAGCTTTAAATATTAATATACTCAACCTGTATCCATAGGGGTGGAAAGTGGTCGAAAAGTAAACGCTATATGCTATTACTGTGAGCCTTTTGATGACAGACTAAAATCGTTTTGCTATAGTCGAAACTAACAATGCAACGTCAACAATTTCGATTGCAAACAAATGGCGTTACTTGACTGAATGCAACAAATGTCGACAATTAAATTGAAAATCTGAATTGGACCAAAGAGTTAACAAAAAACGCATTATATATAAATCAAACTGAAAACTAAGCAACCTCATAAGCTAAAAAAAATTCCCAAATCAAATAAGTTCATAAGCCGGGAAAATAAGCTAATCCAAACAACCCTAAGAAAACAACAAAACCCACATAGAAAAACAATTTTTCAAACTAAGGTGGTTTATATTAAATTTGTATAAAGCTAAATCAATAAACCGAAAACCTAAAATTATAAAATAAATCAGCTATACTAAATTAAATTCAGGAAAAATGATACTAACCTCCATATTATGAAAAAAGTCAAACCCAAATTCATGGTCATACATGTTTCATGATTAAATGACCTAAAGTAAACACAAAAACAAAAACACACTGAGAAATCGAATGGTTAATTTGATTCGATTTCAAAATATAATTACAACAATAAATTATTATCAAAGAGATCTTAGTATCAATTGAAAAACAAATAATTTAATTCGATTTCAAAATATAATTACAACAATAATTATTATCAAAGAGATCTTAGTATCAATTGAAAAACAAAGCAGAAATCTCTCCTAATTCTCGTATAAACCCTAAATTCAAAATAAAAAAGAAACTGGAATCAAAAAACCTGAAACCCACACAAAGTTAAAAAGAAAGAACTAATGATAATAGGGATAGAAATGATCAATTTTACCTAATGCAATTTCACTAAGGATTAGGGCGGCTCATACTTCGGATCTGGGGAAATGATTAATTTCACCAAAGGAATTGAATTTTTAAGGATTAGGAGGCTTTAATTGAACAAGGATGATTGGCATTCTTTGAGTAAATGCTTATGTAACAGCCAAAGTAAGTTAACATGGAGAAGGGAGTTTGATTGAAGGGTCGATTGTATACATGAGGGTTGTGTACCCATGGTTGTTTGTCTTGCACCCCCTCGTGATGAGTTCTTGTACATTAAATTAAAGGACTCAAACATTATATATAACGAGGCATGCAGACCCGTGCGATGCACACGGGTTGTATCTAATTGTTGATTGCGTAAAGTTTTTGTGAGCTGAGGAGGTATAATTATGTTGGTGCCTTAAGTGCATTGATTAAAATGGCCTACGTTATCCCTAAACAAAACACCTAACACATCGCCTAAACCATGAAACTGGCACAAAATGAAACCTTTTTATATT
>BQNB010049037.1:0-32500 GCA_026074375.1 Tanacetum coccineum | reverse complement strand
TTAACAGAGGCGTTTTATTAGCGCGACTAGAGAATACATACGTACATTAAATTTTAAAGTAAGTGACCTCCTCCATCAATAGAATCTGATCGATCACACCATATCCCCTACGGAGCAACCTCCCAGAACTATCTCTAATATCGCCCAATACAATCTCTCCCCTCGCGCTCGCCCTTTTCATTATCACCATCCAAATTTATACTCGCGTCCCCATAAGATAAGCCCTATCTTTGTATAACTGATGACCACTCGAATAAACCCTAGCTCACGTTAGTTTATATAGAGATTTCCCCTACCCTCCTCTAAATTGCAAAACGGATATGCGCGGGTTTAAAGGTTTAACAAAGAGATACTCATTTAACTTTTTTCATAATCTAACTCAAAACTTAAAGTCGGCAAAATTGAGGTTAGTTGTTCAGGTATATAATAGCATAAAGCTTGGATATACACAATCTTTCTAAATATTGGTTGTATCAAACAGCTTCTACAATTTTACTATGCTCGAATAATAGATTACCTAATATATATAATATGATGTGCAAAAAATAAGGACTCAGTTACCTAAGTTGAATCCAATACCCATTGAAAAGGTATACGGCCAGCAACACAACAAAGCATCCCATATGTCTTGGGCCAAGCGTCTTAGGAGAGTTCCAATGACATCAAGCAATACACCAATGAGAATGGAGGTTTTTTCTTCCATCACACCTCGTTGTGAATGTGTTGCCTACTATTATTTCAAAAGTTGCAGGTTGATACAACGATGATGTAACTGATAATTCGGAAACCCTTGACTGGATTAATCTTTTAATGACCGGCAACTGTTGCACTTCCCCCTTTCATAACCGGCTTAATCTTTTAATGGATACAGCCCCATTCAATTAAGGGGCTGTATATTTTAATATAATAAATAATGTCTTATGATTATTCTAGAAGTGGATTAGGCCCATAAGATAATAAAGCTCGAATGACCATATCAAATAATACATCTAACAAGTCCTTATTCTCTAATAGTGTCGTTTGTTACCCCTATATTAATATGACTTTACACTGTTTTGTACGACTGACAATTTGTGGAATCAAATTTTATCTTTTCTCAAAAAAAAAATTGTTTTTTTGAAAAGACATAATTCAATTGCACGAAAGTAGTATAGCCGTCAGTCGCACAAAAAACATCCACCGGTCACTATTACTTTTAGAAATAATAATGATAGACATGTCTAAATATTAATGGAGTCGCACAATCGGTTAATTGCACCCGTCTATTTTGAAAAATGATTTATTTTGGTCTAGAAAGTAAATCAAACTTTTATTTTTGTTCTATTTTTTTTTAATATAATTGCTTAGTTTTGACAAATCATTACAATACATTTTTGTTATATTAATCAAATTACTATTTAAAATGTCCGCTTGGGTGTCTTATATATTACATTATTCGGAATATTATGTATGGTAGCTAACCGATTAAAAAGTGATCTAAGAAACTCAAATGACTTTTTAGTTCGATCCTAGTTTATCACGAAAGTTAGGGAGTAGGGTTTTTTGGTTGGTTTTTACGCTCCGTTGGCAGTGAGTTGTGTCATGTGTGTGTGTAGAGTTGCATACTGTAGAGAGTGGGAGTGTTGGAAGGTGCGTGTGTGTAGAACCAGTTGGGTGGTTGAGGATTGTTTGCACGGCTGGATACTGCTGCGTAGCGTATAGGAGCGCGAGAGAAAGATCAGTTTTTATCTCCAAGAAAATGCTCTACATAAATCGATTCTTTGCCCGTTTATGATAGACTTTTCAAATTTTGCGAATTAAATAAATTAAAAGTCAAACATATAAGACACACAACAAATAACTAAAAAACTAGTAAAACAATTTTATATAGTATTGTGAATTGATTGGATCAACTTTTGTAAGTACGATAATTGTTTGAAGAAATGTAGTGGATGGTAAGTGGATGTCATCATGTGAAGCATATATTTACTTGGCTATGGATACGTGCCCAATCAATCTCCATGGAAACTTTTTTATCTGGGTTTTTTTTTGAACGGCGGAAACTTTTTTATCTGTTGTGGCATTATTTTGTTTTCTTATTGATTTGATGATAATATTTCAGTTCATATTATAGTGATATTCTTATTGTTTGTTTCAATTTGTTTCATACGAGAAGTGATTAGTTTCAATCCTTAACATCGAATCCATAACCAAATGATATAATTTCTTGCAATTTCTTGAAAAAGAGAGGAAACTTTAAGGGTATCTTTTGAACGAAAAAGACATGTCGAAAAGTATCACATCATTACACAAATACAGAATAGAATATAATTTACATAAATCGACTATTATCTCAAAACATCTCATGTTACTTAGCTCAATCTAGAACACTCATTTCTATAACTCTAACAAACTACAAAGATTTCGACCATAGAAATGACCCATTGATATCGATAGCACCTTACTCGTTTTTGGCACGATTATAATCCTTTCGCGAAAAGTGCTTGAAACAAAATTCGAAACTTTGTCCTCTGAAAAACGAAAGTGACTCATTTACAAAAAGTGCTTCAAACAAAATTCGAACCGGCCAACGTTTCGTACATAAGTTAAGCCAACGAACTCATGTGGACAGGGTTAAAATAAGAGATAGTTGATAATGAGGTGTCTATGGACCAGTAGTTTTTTTAGGTAAAGAGGTACGATAATTAGGTCTTAAGGCATGTGGTCATCAGGAGTTTGGGTGTATGCACACTCGGACCATTGTTTATACTATGTGTTTTCTTCTAAGTTCTAACTACTTATACACGTGCATCTTTAACTATTTTTTTAACCTTAATCTTATCTTATCTCGCTACATTACGTACGCCATTATTTGTGTCCCTTTTCAGTGATATGCAACTTTAAATTTGTATTCATGTGGTTAATATCCTTGTTTAATAGAGGACGTGTCCTAATGTATGAGGTCGAACAAGCGTTATATTCAGCTCATAATTGGATATCAGGAGTCCACCAAGAGATTTTTTTCACCATGTATCACATCGACATATGAAGTTTGGATATTTTTAATCAAATCATTCAGTACAAGGTTCACCTTTAAGCGATTAAATCATCATATGGTTTTTCTATTATGTATAGATTGATTCGATCAACTACCTATCTATTAGAAAAGGTAGGGGGCAGGAAAAAAACCCTAATATCTCCCATGGTGATTTCCAGCGGCTACAGATCTTTTTTAAAACCCTAAACTTTTTTGATCTACTACCTTTCATTTGTCATAATCCTGCTAAGGCCCTATTATTCGAGATGTTTCACTTTGTGATCGTTCTCATAACGAAGTTTCTTATAGTACAGGATGATTGCTTTGGAACCATAGGGACCGAATTGATTGTTTAGGTTTTTTCTTTCTTTTGTCTGGCGTATTTTTAGGGTTCACTCTGTTTTATGTGCGTGATGAGGTGGAATGAGGTTGAGGGAAGGGCAACATAGGTGGCTCATTTAATTTTCGTTACAAATTTCCCTTCAGGCACATCGGCTAAACAACTTTGGGACATTTGTGAACAATATGGTAAGGTTGTTGATTCGTTTATTCCAGCTAGGGTTTCCAAGGAAGGCAAAAAATATGCCTTTGTGCTATTTATCAAAGTGAGTAACATTGATGTTTTAGTTGGGAACCTTAATACGATTTGGATTGGGAAATTTAAGCTGCGTTTCAGTTTAGCTAGGTTTCAAAGGGGGGCAAAAAATGAAGGGTTAAGAATGTGGAACAGAAGCAACATGTTCGAGTTAATGTTCCTGTTTCATCTAGCTTTTCTCGATTTTTTGCTGCACCAGTCTCTAATGATGTACATCATCATAAAAATGAAAAGCTTATGGAGGATAAACTGGTGATTGTTATTGATGAAGATTGTCTGTCTGATAAGAATTCTGAACTCAATTTGGTGACTAAGGTTAAAACGTTTGATTCCATGCCAAATCTCAGAATTATTTTTAAAGATGAAGGTTTTGAATATGTTACCATCAGGTATCTTGGAGGTTTTTGGGTGTCTTTAGAATTTACGGATATTCATGCACGTGATAGCTTTAAAAGACATGAGGAATTCCATTAGTTGCATGGACTAATAAAACTTTCATGAAAATTGCAAAAAGGTGGGGTGAGTTGGGATTTACTGAAGATTCTGATGATACCGATTTATGGCGTAAAAGGCTGTGTGGTGACAAAAGTTAAAGATTTTATAATTAAATCTGTTGGGATTAAAAGCTTCTTAATGCTGTTTGGAGTTACTGCTGCTCTTATTGATGTTAATGCTGCTCAGTCAAAGTTAGTGCTGCTGGAGAATTTCAATGAAAATTATTCTAAGTGTTTAAGACTGCTGGTGAAGTTACAACTGCCAGTACAAAGTTATAACTACTAGAGGAAGTTACTACTGCTAGTACAAAAGTTACTACTACTAGTACAAAAGTTACTACTGTTAGTACAAAGTTAATGCTGCTGAAGGAGTTAATGATGCTAGTGAAAAAGTTTATACTAGCGATTCGTTTAATACTCTGCTAATGTGAATTAATATGAGTAAATTTGTGTAAAAGATATGTATAACTTATTTGTTTAAAAGATTTGATATTCTTAGGAAAGTATTGTAAGCCGTTTAGGACTCCTTGGTGTATAAAAGGAGGTCCTAGGGCATAGAGATTTATGTACCGCACCATACACAACGCACCATACCAATACGAGTCATTCATAGAATTATCATAGCTTCAAGGTCTTTGTAACCCTAATACTTTGAGAGTATTCGTATTATTATAATATTGGAGCTTTTGTTTGTTGAATTATATGTTCATATAATTACTGTTTCATTGATAGTTCTTCTTAATATTAAAGATTAGATTCCGCATAATCTTTAATACATTCAAACAAAGTTTCTACTATAGTTGTGTTAGATTTATCTAATATAACTAATCCTTATACAAGCTTAAGGAATTCGATCTATTAAAGTGGGATCAACAAGTGGTATCAGAGCTTGTTGCTTTGAGAAACTTTGCTAGAAGATATGGATCAAGATTCTGCACACATGGTGGCTGCATCCAAAGTTTCCATGCTCAAACCGGGTGAGTTTGAGTTATGGAGGATGAGGATTGAATAATACATCCAGATGATAGACTATGCACTGTGGGAAGTCATAGAGAATGGTGTAACCTTGCAAAAAACACAAGTTGTGGAAGGTGTTACAATAGTGATGCCTATTACATCTGCTGAAGATAAGGCTCAAAGAAGATTAGAAGTGAAGGCTAGAAGTACTTTAATGATGGGCATTCCCAATGAACATTAGTTAAAGTTTAACTCTTTAAAGGATGCTAAGCTGTTACTGGAAGCTGTAAAAAAGAGATTTGGTAAGAATGCGGCTACTAAAAAGACTAAAAGAAATCTCTTAAAGCAACAATATGAAAACTTCACTGCTCCAAGCTCAGAAATGCTTGATCACACTCGACAATGACCTAGGTATATCCACTCATCTAATCACTAGTAAACCAAGGACGAATAAAACAAATTGAGCACCGGGACGATGCTCCCTTAAGGTGGGAAGGCTGTGACATCTCGTAAATTCGGGTCAATATTTTTAATTCGTATTCTATTATTTATTTTACTTTTGAGTAAAATTTATTATCACGATTAACTGAATAGGTTGTCTCGCGTTCGTAATAAAACTTTTATTAAATGTGAATCCGACTTTAGACTAAATATTAGTCTACATGCTCTACATATTTTTTTTATTTCAGAAAAGTACCCCATATATTATAATTTTATTTTTATCATATACGTTTATTTTTTTTAATTTTTTTTGTGGTTCCGCTTAAACTTGTGTTATAATTTATATTTATACCCGTTTGTTTCAAAACTACCCACTTATTTAAAATTTGATACAAAATAAACCATGACCTCCTTCTACTCACACGAAAATACATGACAACTGTCCATGAGTTGTGTAATATTCATTGATGCATGTTGAGTGTTTCAGGAAGTGGGACACTTGTTCCTTTTTTTATGCATGTTATGTCATGTGTCTAACATGAGAGTATGATCATCTCATGTGTCATCAACCTGTAATTAAAAGAATCACGCCTAATCTATTATTAGTTGTCCCATGATGTAATGTAACAACCGGAGTTTTACGACGTGTCTGACGGTTCGCGTATCCGACGTCACGATAATTATTTTATGAGTTTCCATGAACGAGTGTCGACATCTAAAATTTTATTTGGCGATAATAAATATTTTCGTATTTTATTATCACAAATTTAGAAAAGATTTGAGAAATTTTATTTTTGACGTTTCGCGAGTCAACGTTTGACCGCGTGTTCGTTAACCGTTTCGAGCATCGTAAAAATTTACGACACGTCTCTTTATTATTTTTATAATCATAATTTATTTTTTTTGTGATCTTTGTCGTCTTTGTTCCTCGACCTTGACCCGAATGTCGCGCTTTACACTAAAGGTATATATTTAAATTGAGTTGGGACACTTTTAAATATAAGGTTTATAAATCAAATGATAAGTAAATAAATGTTAAACAAAAAAAATCACATGGAGATGGCCCCTAGCTTATTATAGCCGAGCGACTATACACACAAACACACTCCATCTATTTGTGAGTTCCAAGGATTTGCTATAATTGCAAGAATACTTCCCAATGTTGCTTATAAACTTCACACCACAGTACATGGTTTTATCAAAACCATTTTTCCTCCCTTGTTTCTCTCTATATTCGAACGGGCATCAAACCCCCAAGAACAAGAAAATTTTCCATTTTTATCCCAAGCAAACTACTAGATCCTACTTCAAGAATGATATAAGATTATCAAGGAACAAGCAAGGCTTAGTTTCTTGACCCCTTCCCTTCTTTTTGGTTCCAACGGAACACAAACCCACACACTCTTAAAGTTATGTCAGTTTTAATCATTCCATATGGTTTAGAAGGTGTCAAAAAGATCATCTATGGTGGTAAAAGCAACATGCATGAAGGTTTATACATAAGAGGGTTTTGATAAAATAATGGTGCTTGGGTTTATTTGATTCCCAAAAAAAAAATATAGTGGTAGTGGTTTCGAACCCGGGCAAGAACACACTAAAGGTGTGTTGATTTTGAATATAGGTTAGCAAGAATAGGAGTGTGGGTTATAAATAGAAACACGAAAGTTGTTCAAAATAACGTTTTACATAAAGACTCTTTTTGGTCAAAATCGTGAAAACGTAATATGACTAGTCAAAATCGAAAGTCAAACTTCTGCATTCTTTTAATATAGTATTTTTTTTCCAGCAGATTCTCGTAAGGGTATTTTGGTCATTTTACGTCGAGATTCAAGTCTCGACTAAAACTGAAAAGTTGTTCGAAACATAGTTTCGCATAAAACCTCTGTTATGTCCGAGACATGAAAATGTAATCTAGTGGGTCGTTTAGGTCGGGTAAGACTTATGAAATAAATACACTTGTTAAAAAGTCAACTAAAAGTCAACAAGTACTTTAACAAGTGTTAACGCATTGTAAAAGTGACATCGATTAATAAAAATGATATCAATTGATATGCTATTGTAAATAATTATTTTTAAGACCGTTGGTCGATTATAAAAACGTAAGGTATAAAAATAGTAACTTTTGGTAATTAACGACGTATAACTTCTAAAAATAGAAAGTTCTCGATAAAGTGATTTAACTTATGATTGAAGGTAAATGAGTATCTAAAATATACTAAGTGTTAAGATCTAGGACGCGCAAGTAGATTTCTCATCACATGTATGTACGCATATATTATATATATAATTATATGTATAGTTTCGTCGTAACGATGTGCGCATCATTGATCGTAGTTTGTGCGTATTATAATCGAGCAACATAATTATAGGTCGTGATCGTATTCGTCGCCGCATTGTTCGAGACTTGGGTTGATTATTTGATTCTTCGACTTGAATCAAGGTGAGTTCATAGCCCCACCTTTTCTCCTTTAATGGTTTTCTTAAATTATTTTTGGGGTGAGAATACATGCTTGTTTTACCGATTAACTTATCGGTTACTACTACAAAAGCGTTACATGAATATTTTTACTAAAGCTTTGGCTTGCTTATTACATGGTTTTGATATATGTTTGATAAATGGTGGTTTACCATTGGAATTATTGAAGTTTGAATTGCTTACTAAATGTTTTGAGAACATTGATTATCTATTTACAAAACCGTGAGTTTTGGGCACACTACTTGTTTTATAAACTGGACACAAGAAACTTTATGGTATGCTGGACCCGAATATGAGATCAATTGCATGAGTAGTTAATGCCAAAAGACCCCAACATCATGAACTGTTAATTGCCTATAATGGGTGAGCGCTAGTACAAATAAATAGATCTATTGGGTTTGACAGCCCTGTCCGGGGGTATGAATCGAATCCTTTCGAGCACCCAGTCAACGGACAATTTGTATTTAGAATTTAGGTATATGGCATAATACCTACTTCGGGGGCAAACAAGAATGCATATGATATGCATTACCGTCAAGGTTTCGGTGTCATGAGCTCATTGCAATAGAAACGTGATTAATGGCTTGTCCGTACAACAAGCCACTCGATGAACCAAACTTGTGTTCTCTTTTATCTCTTACAAACTCTATGGATTCACTCAATGGTTATTGACACATTACTTGGATTTCGAAAACCATACTTTTGAATGTTGTAACGCTGCTTTTCTTACTGAAATATTTCTTGAACTGTTTCAATACTGCTTTTACTTAAACCTATGAATTCACCAACATTATTGTTGACGTTTTTGCATGTATTTTCTCAGGTTATTATCTTGCTAGCTGAGCATTGGGAGCATTTGAGTCGCGTGGATATCAAAACTTAAAGGACTCGGTTTTCTTCACATTCGATAATCATTTATTTTTAAAATATACATTGAATCATGTTTGAACTCTTTTAACTTGGTGAAAAGGAAATTATTGGGACCTAAATTTACTCTGATTTATTTAAATCGAATGTGACATTTTATCAAACGTCTCTTTTGAGGTCGTTTACTGTAACTTGTACTTTATACTATGAAGTAGCACCCCAGAGTGGTGTTCCGCTGCGTTGTGATTTTATGGGGGTGTTTCAAGTTTAGTAGTAACATTGCAACTGCTGTTATCTGTTTAGCTACCAATAGGAGATATAATTTTTCTAGGTTGATTTTTGAGCATATGGTGTCCAATATTTTAAGCCCCCATAAATTTTTAATGTACCCTAGGTTCATTCAAATATGCCTAGATATGCAAAGGAAACTGCTTAAGACTCATTCCAAAACATATCCTGTACCTTCTCTTAATACTAAAGTTTTTAGCAACATGAGAAGGCTTACAAAAGGGTATACAGGGGTAGAAATTGGGTTATTTCCTACTATGCTTACTTCACCTCCACCTGAACCTTCACCTACACATGAACCTTCACCATCCAGGATCACATCATCACCTTCACAATCATCTAAACCTTCTACTGCACCTACTTTTGAACCTCAACCTTCACCTGATGCAGAGTATCATGTTCCAACACCCAATGAATCATCTCTCTATGTTGTTCACTCACATGGAAGTGCTGAGGGTAGCTTGAAACTAATTGAATTGATGACTTTGGTTACCAAACTATCTGAGAGAATTGGAGTCTTGGAGGATGATTTGAAGAAGACTAAGCTAACTTACAGTGCTGCTGTTACTAAGCTCATTCTAAGGGTAAAGAAATTAGAGGCTAAAGTCAAGGCTGGGACAGCATGGAAAACAGATCGGGTTGTCCTTTCTAAAGATGATGAAGATGTTGAAGATGATTCTTCCAAATAGGGGAGGAACTTATCTGATGCAGAGGTTCAAGAGAAAGCAAGCAATGAAACTAAACCTATTATTCAAGAAGTGACTCCCACTAAAGTCATTCAAGAACAAGGAAGCAGTGAGAAAGGAAATTCTAAAGTTAGTACTGCTGGAGCAACACAAGGTACTGCTAGTGAAGTTCTAGTGGCTAGTACTGCTGAGGTGGATATTAGTATTGCTGGAAGAACTGTTACTTATAGAAGAAGGAGTAAAGATAAAAGGATAAGAAAAGACAAGGGAAAAGCAATAATGACAGAGCCTGAGCCCAAGAAGAAGTCTAAGAAAGAGCTTGAACAAGAAAGGTTGAGTTTTGCTGAAGCTATCAGACTGCAAGAACAAATGAATGAAGAACAAAGGGCATAAATTGAAAGGGATGAAGAAATTGCTAGACAATGGGATAAAGAGGAAGGTTAAAGAGCTATGTCTAAAGCCAAGTCAACTAAGGAGATAGATTGGAATGATCCTTCAGTCATAAGGTATCATGCTTTAGAGATGAAACCAAAGACAGTTGCCCAAGCAAGGAGGAATATGGTTAAATACTTGAAGAATCAGGGAAACTACAAGATTAGTGAGTTCAAGGGAATGTCTTATAATGAGATTAGGCCAATTTTTTAAAAGGTTTGGGATTTTAACCAACATATTGAGCCTATGGATTTAGAGCATGGAAGTGAAAGAGTGAAGTCTCCTAAAAAGATTGAAGAAGAAGATGTTGATACACAAAAGGAAATGAAAGAAGTTTCTAAAGAATCTAGAGCAAAAAGAAAGAAATCTCTTCCTAGAAAAAGCACAAGAAGTACTGTTAAGAGACAAAAGATGGAAGAAGTTGCTGAGAAGGAAGATCTCAAAGGATACATAGACATAGTTCCAAGAGAAGATGTTGCAGAAGATGTTGAATCTTTATCTACAAAGTATCTAATTGTGGATTGGAAGACTTGTGTTCTAACAGAAAATTTCATGTATTATCAAGTTTTCAGATGAGATGGCAGTTCCAAGAACTATAAGGTTTTGAGTGAGATGCTTGAAGACTTTGATAGACAAGATGTTATGGACTTACACAGGCTAGTCAAAGAAAGGTATAGTACTTCAAGACCAGAAGGATATGATTTGATGCTTTGGGGAGATTTGCATACTTTATTTGAGCCTGATGAAGAAGATAAAATATGGAAGAATCAGCATGAATATAATGTGATAAGTTGGAGTTTATATGATTTTTATGGTATTCACATTTTACTGATGCAAAATGGCATATCCATACATATGCTGATAGAGAAGAAATATCCTCTATGTCAAGAAATGATATCAAAGATGGTGAATAAGAGATTAGAGGTTGATCATGAGAGTACACAAGCATATGAACTACTAAAGTTCATCAGATCACAAGTGCGGAAATAGAAGAGTGTTTGAAAGAATCATCATCAGAAGACAAGAAGATTTAATCCAGAAGAAAATTAGGATTTGAAGATAAATTACAAGTTTAGGGGAGGATTATTGGGAATAAATCTTCACAAGAGTTGATACTGCCAAGGTATAACTAACAGTACTAATGGAGTTAGTACTGTCAGTATAAACTTAGTACTGCCAAGTGTTAGTTAATATTGCTAGAAGAAAGGTTAATACTGCTAATGGTCAAAGCTGCTGACTTGGAGATAAGGATGCAATGAGATAAATATGGAATGTTTATCATTTATATTTTAGGAAGATTTGTATATGATTATGATTGTTATTGATCCTAAAAGTTCAGTAGTTATCTTGTAAAGGACTCCTTGTGATGTATAAAAGGAGATCCTAGGTTAAGGTTTTATATATGCTTAAGAGATAGAGATACATCTAGAAAAAGAATGTATATCTTCAAGGTTTGTAACCCTAGTACTAATCAAGAGTACTCGTATTATCAATAATATTGAAGCAGTTTGTGTTTTGTTCATTGTTCATTGTCTAAGTACTATTTCATTGATATATACTTCTAGAGTATTGAAGTGTAGATTCCGCATACAATTTGATATACAAACAAAGTCTCTACTATTGTTATTTTGGATTTATCCAAGGCAACATACTCTTTACAAGGTAAAGAATCGATCGAGGCGTGGGATTAACACGGATGCATTTAATTGTGATAGAATTCTACGTGTCTAGGTTTTAAGAAGAAGTCCCTCCTAAATCTTGGAATGATATACCGCCTCGAGATAAGCACTCATTGCACTAAATAAACAAACCAACATTTTAATTAGATCAATCATGTTTAATACAGTGTTCTTATATTTGGTTTAACCGCTCTTCTATCTTTTGTCTATCTGCTTGCGTGTGTTATCGTATTCTAAATTGATCTAAGTTACCACAAAACCTGTGACAGTCTCTCAAACTAATACCTCCCCTTATCTATTAGATTTAGGACTAACATAAGTTTAGCATAGGTTTAACATAGATTAGAACTAACATAGTGTAAATTAACCTAGTTTAGTTAACCAAAATATCGATAGAATAAAATTTAAGTTCTCGCTCTTAGTGATCGATACCCTACTAACCAACGAAACTATGTATGATCGGGTACACTGCTTGTTAAAGTGTTGTTTTAGGTAATGTTGGCAAAATATAAATGTGAGACTTAAATAACTAAAATAACAATCTCACAACGACACAATCAAGTTTTTGGTGCCGGTGCCAAGGAGTGTGATGTGTCATTGTGTGGTGTTATTAAATTATGATTCAAGTTTTAAATTTATATTTTGCCGACTTTACCAAAAACAACACTTTAACAGGCAGTGTACCCGGTCGATAGGAGTTTCATGGTAAGTAGGGTGTCGAACACTTGGAGCGAAGTTAAATCTTTCAATTTATTAATACTTTGGTTTTTCTAATTCTAAATTAGTCTAATCTATGATAATTCTATGCTAAACCTATGTTAATCCTAAATCTAATGGATAAGGGGGTTTTCAGTCTGAGAGACTGGCACGGGTTTGGTGGTGACTAAAACCAATTCAAGACACTTTAGCCCATGCAAGAAAATTAACAGAAGATAAAAGAGTAGTCTAGCTAAATATAAGAAAACTGTATTAACCATTATTAATCCAATCTGAACGTTAGTTTGTTTATTAGTGCAATGATTACTTATCTTGAAGCGACATATCATTTTTAAGACATAGGCGGGACTTCTTCCTAAGACCTAGACACGTAGAATTCTTTCACAATTAAACGCATCCGCATAAAGCATCCTTATTTTTTGATTATAATATATCTTAGGGATTAAGGCAATGGTGACCTTGTTAAACCCTAGCTCTTAGAGACTTTACCTACTTTTTGCTTAACGACTCTTTATATACTAGTAGTCTACTGTCTAAGTCTTTAGCAATTGATTAGAACGTACTCGTTGATACCAAGGTCACATTATGGCTCAACTAAGCTCACAATCAAAGGGCAAAGATAGGTCAATATTCGTGATCCTATGATTATAGGTATATAAATTGCAATATGGAGAGCTATCCCGAACTCTTAGCCTACGCCCAAACAACACCAATGTTGCAGCGCATTAAATATGTAAGACTAGACCCAGTTGAATGATAGGTCGCATACTTAAGCACATAAACAAGTATATTGATAAACATAAACAAGAAATTCAATGATAAATTAAGAAATCAAGATAAACAAACCAAACATTAAGATCTTCATAACAATGGCTAACACCCGAAGGTATTAGCCTTCAAATGTCAGAATTAATACAGGAGTAATGGTTTAGCCAAGGTAAACTAACCGAGTTAACGAATGATACTAAAAACTAAACTATTACAAGAGTATAAGAAATTACACGTTGTCTCCTATGAAATTAATCCCGTTGCTCGACCTCTTCTACTCTTTTTCGCATCTAAAAATCGACTTTTATGATTTAGGTATTGAGAATATGATTTAGCACATTTAAAACTCATTTTTGAGTTTTCTATTTATAAGGTCTGAAGTCGGTTTTGATACGACGTATCCAATGTCTTAGATACGGCATATTGGGGGTTTCTTGGAGTAGGGACCACGTTTGATATCTTCCAGAATATTTTATTCCCATATAGCTTGAATACGGCGTATTGGTCTTCTTGGATATGGCATATTAATCTTTATTCCTTTGTGGTCTTTGGTGAGTGTAGGCACAAATACGTCGTATCTTTCTTGATGGATACGACGTATTGGTCTTTAGAATAGTAATCTTTAAATATCTTCGTTTAAGCTCCAGAATGCGTGCCTTTATGTCAATCTTCACCAAGTACTCCACAGTTACTGCAATTCTCAAATATGAATGATTAAGGAACAATTCTTTGCAATAATTATACAAAATGGGTTAATTACATGGGATAAATAATGCTATAAAATAGACGTTATTTGATGTCATCAAATATCTCCCAACTTGAATCCTACTTGTCCTCAAGTAGCCTTTAGAAGTTTATGAAAATGTATCCCTAAGGATTTTTCCGTTTAAGCATTTATTTGATCTATTACAAGTACACAACCAAACACCTCATGAAATAGGAAGATGAAAATACTCAAATCACTTAACTAATCTATGTGGTAACATGTAACTAATTTGCTCAATTGCTTGGTCGTGATGAGTATTCTATCATAGGCTTGGCAAGGATACACATATCCATCACTAGAGCTAAGGAGTAATAAGTTTATAAAGGTAAAATAAGTTTTTGTTATAAGGCTTAGGGTTGATTACTCTAACTAATCTTTATCGATACCAATATTCCAAGAGGGCGACAAAGACCACACATACACACCCGTCACGACGGGATAAACACATGTGACTGCTCAGTCCCACCTCGAATATGGTAAAGAGCAGGACTAGTAGAGTAATATAGGGTATGGATCTTCTAACTTTCACCAATAGTAATAAACCAACAAGGCAGCTGAGACATGCATACATGGCCATAACGACGGAATAGACAAGCATGCTCGATCACATCCTCATTCGTGTAAAACTCATGGTTAATGATTATGAAAGGGAATTAAATTGTTGTTTGTTAATACAAATAATGTCTAAAAACGTTATTTATATTCTTCGACCTCTCAACGTTTTGATAATAACAAAATGTAAAAACGTTTACGATAAAATTAAACATTTACAAATTATTAATCATAAAATTCCATTTCAAAGATTAGTATTCATTTAAGGTATGAACAAACAAATCATTAAGCCTGATTAGTGATCAAGAAAATATCTTTCTCTTATCCATCACAGTTTTACAAAAGAATTTCACAAAATTGATTATACAAAATATTTTCTAATTAAAAGAAAAGTTTTATTAAAAACATAAAATTTGAAATTCAAATTTCCCCCCAAAATGGAAAGTTCCATACCAGATACAACTTTCCCCACAAAAAGATAAAAAAGGAGCATAGTCTACTGGGCGGCCCCCAGATATATCTGCGACCGCCAGGACCGCCCTCAGTGACCGTTGGGTTTTCCTGCCTATAAATACTGCTCCATTCCCTGCAGAAAAACACACCTCTTAGCATGAAATTTTTAGATAACTTTCTCTCTCTAAAATCTTCTTTCTCTCTCTAAATCTCTTGATCACTAACATTCTTAGATCTTGTTTCAAGTGATCTAATCTCTTCTTCTCATCTCTTCTTTCTCATTCAAGTGCAAGAGAAGAACATTCGTATTCGCCAAGAAACAAATTGTTATTTAGTGATCTCTCATCTCTTCTTCTAAGTACCAAATCTCTATTGTAATTATCTTGTGTATTTGTGTGATTCGGATAGTGTGTAAATCCGATAGTGTAGATCTTGTGATTGTGTAGTGATTGTGAAGTGGTAGATTGGTTCTAGCTAAGATTAGGACTCGACATTTAGCTTAGTGTCGAAAAACAACGTAAGCGACGTGTAAATGGTTTTCTCCGCCTAAAGGGAGCTTGTTGACATAGTGAAATCTTAAGTAGGATACTCTGGGAGTGGAGTTGGGCGAAGAGGTGCTTTGTAACACCCCCAAATTATGTCGCAGCAGAATATAGGTTAGGGGTGATACTTCATAGATCAATAGCACAAGATATATATAAGAACGACCATTTAAAAGTCGTTTAAAACTGATACATTGGATTTAACAAATTGTTGTTACACAAGTCCGAAACATCACTTGTTCATTGTTCAAAATACAAAGATTTTAGTCCATAACAGATATATCCTCAAAATGTAATGCAACCAAATCTTTTATGCATATGACTTCCAAAATATCGACCACCAATGTATCCCTGGTCGTGCACCTTATTGACCTCCTAAGAAAAAATTGCTTAAAACGTCAACAATAATGTTGGTGAATTCATAGGTTTGTAAAATGTATAATGTAGGACCGCAAGATTTCCCCATGATAATGCAACAGATGCAAACATCATAAAATGTGATTACGTTTCCCTAAGCTCATGACACTGAAGCTCGACATGTATGAATTGCAATATAAATTGCCAACATTGCCCGTGATGATGTTCTAACCCGCAACATCCTATGTCCGACATGGTATACGTTCGTTGTCCGGCATACCGGCACAGTGAGCATGACTCACCCGAACGGGGATGTCAATCCCAAATAGATCTATTTATAACATTCGCGCTCACAACAAGTAATTGACAGTTCATGATAATGGGCTCAGAGGGTTATCGCTACTTAGGCAAACACGTAATCGTAATGTAAAATGTCCACTTGCATCCAATTGTAAAACATGCATATGTTTCTCACCCTAAAACTTGTAAATCATTTATAAATATAAAACGTGGGGCTATGAACTCATCTCGAGTGTATGATAACAAATATATCACAGAAAATGCGTCACGAAAATGACCGAATGCAACATAATCCAATATAGGTTGTATAAGTACTAAGCACTTTGATCAACTAATACCATATATAACTCTATATAGCTACATCACCATCTAATCGTTTTAGTGAAATCATATTTATAAAGTAAAAACATTTATAATTATTACGTTAGTAAAAATGGCGTAACTTTATCGTTTTAAGTCCGTTTATTACATTTCTTATGTCCACGCTTTCGTATTAAGACGAGCTATCAAAATATTACTTTTTCATATTTTAAGTCCGCTGGTGAACAGTACTTTTTACTATTCATGGACTTTTATAAAATTATTTTAATAAAATTAATCGTCATAAAACCGTAAATGTCGTATTTTATTTGTTTTAGCTTTGATTTTAGTAATTCCTTCAAGCACGTCTTCGTAATTAAAAGTTCCATCTAATTAATGATGTGTTCAAAATAAATATCTCTGATGTGAACAGTAACTTTTATAAAAGTATTTATTATCGTAAACTCGCAAAATTCATAACTCCTTCGTTATTGATCTGAGAAAAATAAACAATATTATATATCAGAGGTGGTTTGTAACTTGTTTTTATAAAATTTCTTTTATAAACACGTTTATTATCGTATAACTTGTAAACTACGTATCTCCTTCGTTATAAAGCGGAATTTTAAGTTTCTTATATGGTTGGAATCCTCATGACATTTAGTATTGTATAAAAATATAAAATAAATAAGTTATATTTCGAATTAAAACAAAAACTTTTGAAGTTTTTCTTAAAAACATGTTTAAGCTGGTTTTTATAACTTTTAAGTTTAACCACTTTGTTACAAGCCCTTTACAACACCATATATCACATGTCTTACATTCCTAGGGTCCTTAGTCCATGATATGTCCAAAAATTGTCCAAGAATCACAAGATCCATATGTTTGCATACTTATTTTGTTTATAAACTTTGATATGTACTTTTATACCATTAGTTTACATATACTTTCTATAAATAAACCAATACTTGAAATATGTATATACTAGCTTTATGACATGATAATAACATCAATAATTCTCATGTGAAAGTATTTTAAACAATAAACAAGAAGTAAAACCATTTTACATCTTATTATGAAACCTAGATGGTGATTTACTATATAGAAGTTATAAACACATAAAATCATGGAAGTAAAAGATGTAGGGTTTTTAGATAACCTTGGTATGGAGTAAGATGATGAACAACAAATCTAAAACCTTGTTTAGCAAGAAAACCCTAACATTCAACACCTTGAAAACCCTAAATTTCAATGAAAACCCTAACTCCTTTCCTTTGTATAAAACCCTTTTTATCAACCAACAAAGCTTCCAATACCCCTTAGAATGCCTTAAATATGAACTTAGATCACTTGTATACTTGATAAAATAAATTGTGTGATTTGTTTGTGTGTTTTTGGCTTGAGTCGTGGGTAAGAGAGCAAAAGAGAGAGAGATATATATGTGAAGTTTTACTTAGGAAAATGAATGTGTGTTTATATCTTCTTGTATGCATGTGTTATATATCATAAGGACTAGTCAAAGGCACTTTAACAAAGACCAAAAGATCAAAAGATAGCAAGGGGGTAACAAAACATGTAGAGTGAATTAGGGATGACTAGTGGTCAAAACCACTAGTCGTGAGCTAAGTCTTACAACTCTAGGGTTGTTCATGGTCCTTGGTTAGTAATATGTGTTCTTTTGTCTCCTTAGTTGCATTTTTTTATATTTTATGAAAATACATGTATTACTTGAAGCATTAAATGTGTAGTTTTAACATAAAGTGTGTACTTGAAGTGTATAAGTTCTAGCTTGGTTCTTTTATATGCACAATGGCTAAGATATTAAATATGCGTAAAGTTTTATGAAACTTTGAGAATTTGATATAAACATGGGTATATGTTGAAGCGTAAAAAAGTTTTGGTGGTTCCGGGAATGCCTAAACGTACTTTATCGCGAAACGTAAACACTTTACGTAACCAATAAAAATAAAATATGCAAAGTTAATAATTATACTCCAAATAATTACTTAACACTTGCTTGATGTAAACATTTAATTGTTTGATGCCCGTTTACATTGAATGGTCATTTTTAGTTTACACGATTTAACTTAACACTTTAAAATTAAAAGCAAACGCATACAAGAATAAAAATAAATAGTGAATTTATTAACGTTGTACAATGACCCTAAAACATGGGGTGTTATAGTATTCCCCCATTAAATGAGCCTTGTCCTTATGGCTTAAGATGCGACACTTGACGACGGTGCGGTCTTTGTGAAGAGGTGTGGATATTTCTCCCTGAATTGGTCTTCACATTCCCATGTAAACTCAGGACCTCTCCTAGAGTTCCATCGAACCTTGATAATTAGAATGTGGCTTCGCTTTAACCATTTAACTTCATGATCCATGATTTCTACTAATTCCTTGACAAAATGAAGCTTGTCATGAATGTGTAGTCCATCCAACAGAACGGCTAATGGTTCGTCGGCATAGCACTTCTTAAAGTTAGATACATGAAACGTATTGTGAACCATGCTCGGCTCTTAAGGAAGTTCAAGCTTGTAAGCAACGGCTCTAACCTTTTCCAACACTTTGAAAGGTCTAACATATCTAGGGTTTAGCTTCCCCCGTTTGCCAAAACGTACTACTCCTTTCCAAGGTGAAACCTTGAGCATAACTCTATCTCCAACTAGAAATTCCATAGGCTTACGCTTTAAATCGGCAAAACACTTTTATCGATCATGAGCAGCTTGTATTCTTTGCCTAATCTGAATGATTTTCTCGGTCGTCTCTTGAACTATTTCGGGACCAGTGAGTTAAACTTCTCCAACCTCGGCCCAACATACAGGTGAATGGCACTTTCGACCGTAAAGTGCTTCAAACGTTACAGCCTTAATGCTAGCGTGATAACTATTGTTATATGAAAACTCGACAAATGGCAAATGGTTAACCCAACCCTTTCCAAAGTCGATCACACAAGCACACATCATATCCTCGAGAGTCTGAATAGTCCTCTCGCTTTGTCCATCAGTTTGTGGATGATATGCAGTACTCATATCCAAATTCATACCCAAGGCCTTCTGAAGTGACCTCTAGAAATTTGATCCGAATCTAGGTTCGCGATTACAAATGATTGAGACAGGTATTCCATGTCTCGTGACTACCTCTTTCAGGTTTATTCTTTCCAACTTTTCCATAGTATCTGTTTCCCTCATTGGCACGAATATTGCAGATTTAGTGAGTCTGTCAACAATTACCCAAATGGTGTCGTAACCTTGTGACGACTTAGGAAGCTTAGTGATAAAATACATTGTGATATTATCCCACTTCCATTGAGGTATCTCAGGTTGCACCAACAAACATGATGGCCTTTAATGTTCAGCCTTGACCTTAGCATATGTCAGACATTTGCTAACATAGCTGGCGATGTCGGCCTACATATTAGGCCACCAATATAGCTTCTTCATGTCTTGATACATCTTCTCAGAACCCGGATGGATAGAATATTTGGACTTGTGGGACTGATGCATGATCACGGTCCTTAGATCACCATAACATGGCAACCAACTCCTGCCATTTAAGCATAGAGTTCCATCCGCATGGGGTTCCAACTTTTCTATTCTAAGTTTCTTCGGATCCTTTGAATTATCAATCAACATACCTCTAACATCTTCGTTCTTGATGTTCTCTGGTTTTCATGCTTCAGTCTGAGCATTCAAGATTTGTTTGGGGAGATTCAAACCAATAGTCATGACTAATGCTTAAACCCATAATGGCTTATTCTGTTCTTTACGGCTTAAGGCATCGGCCACTATGTTTGCTTTCCTCGGGTGGTAACGTATTTCACAATCATAATCACTGAGCAACTCTAACCAGCGACGTTGCCTTATGTTCAACTCTTTTGGATTCAAAATGTGTTGTAAACTCTTATGATCAATGAACACCGTACACTTGGTCCCATACAAATAGTGCTTCCAAATCTTGAGAGCGAAGACTACTGCTCGAAGTTCCAAATCATGAGTCGTATAGTTCTTCTCATGAAGTTTTAATTGGCGTGATGCATAAGCAATCACCTTCTCTCTTTTCATCAACACAACACCAAAACCTTTGATTAAAGCATCGCAGTATGCGATAAAATCTTTGCTTCCTTCAGGTAAAGCCATAATTGGTGCACTACACAACTTTTGCTTCAACAGTTGAAACACTGCTTCTTGTTTGTCGCCCCAAACGAACTTGACCTTCTTCTGAGTAAGCTTGGTCATTGGCTTGGCGATCTTCGAAAATCCTTCAATGAATCTTCGGTAATACCCAGCAAGACCTAAAAATTGCCGAATCTTTGTTGGTGTCTAAGGAGATGCCTAATCTTTTATGGATTCAATCTTGGCGGGATCCACGTAAACGCCTTGACTATCAATCACGTGGCTGAGAATTGTACCTTGGGAAGCTAAAATTCGCATTTAGAGAATTTAGCGTACAACTTCTCTTTCTTAAGCAATTCCAGAATTGCCTTAAGATGTTCTTCGTGTTCCTTCTTATTCCTGGAGTAGATAAGGATATCGTCAAAAAAGACAATCATAAATTTATCCAAAAATGGCTTGCACACGCGGTTCATGAGATCCATAAATACCGTTGGTGCATTCGTCAAGCCAAATGGCATAACTTGGAACTCATAATGACCATATCAAGTTTTGAATGCCGTCTTCAGAATATCTTCTTCCCGTACCCAAAGCTGGTGATAACCTGATCGGAAGTCTATCTTAGAATAAATACTAGATCCTTGTAGTTGATCAAATAAATCGTCAATCCTTGGGAGTGGATAACGATTCTTTACTGTTATCTTGTTCAGCTCTTGGTAGTCGATGCACATTCGAAACAATCCATCCTACTTCTTGAAAAACAAGACCGAAGCTCCCTAGGGTGAGGAACTGGGTCTTATGAAGCCCTTGTCGGATAGTTCTTCAGTTAATCTGACAATTCTTTCATTTCGGTCGGGGCCAATCAATAAGGTGCCCGTGCTACAGGTGCAGCACCAGGTATCAAATCGATTTGGAATTCTACTTGTCGAGTCAGTGGAAGACCTGGCAAGTCCTCAGGAAATACTTCAGGAAAATTTCAAACGATCGGTACGTCCTTAAGTTGCTTCTTCTCTGACTTGTATTCAGTCTCCTTTGTAGTAACATGTGCCAAAAAGACGTGACATCCTTTTAGCATGTACTTTTGCGTTTTAGTGCACGAGATGTTGTTTAAACGAGTCTCGTTTCCTCGGTCGCTTCCGTCACCACGAACAATCAACGTTTCATTTCCCTAGGGAATACGATGATAGCTTGGTACTTTGCCAACCAATCCATACCAATTATGACGTCAAGACTACCAAGCTCTACGAGCATTAAGTCTATGTTTAATGGGTGATTTAAGAAATTTAATGTACAACCCCAAATGATAGCGTTAAACCTAATTATTCTCCCATCAGCTAGTTTAACATCATAGTAATGATCTAAGGTAGATGGCGTGATATTAATTTGGGAGCTAAATGCAGTAGACACAAAGCTTCTATCGGCACCAGTATTAAATAAGACAGAAGCATAGCGGTTATTTAGTAGGAACGTACCCGTAATGACGTTTGAGTCTGGGATTGTCCTTGGGCTGGAGCATTAACATTTCCACCTTGGTTACCACGGTTGTTATTTTTCAGCTTTGGACAATCCCGCTTGAAATGTCCCTGGGCTCCACATTCATAGTAAGTAGGCTCCACATTCAGTGCCTCTCTGATTGTTACTAGCATTAGTATTTGCAGGACTCCTACTGTCGCGGGCCAGATGGCCAACTCTTTTGCACTTGTGGCATTTATTAGCACATGTACCATCGTGGTGATAATTGCATTTAGCGCATAGGGGTCTAGATCCCCCGTATGGCTTCTTCTCACCAGATCCCGCAGTGTAAGCCATGTCGGTGTTCTGTCTCTTGTTTTCTTGTCATTGTTGTTGTTGGTTCTCATCGTGCTTTCTTTTGTTCTCTGTCTAACGCTCATCAAAAGTGCAGATTTTTTTATCCATCAGCTCAGTTGCTATTTCAATTGCCTCTTGCATTGTCTTAGGATTTGATGCCACTACACTTCCGTGGATCATGTTAGGCAAACCACCAACATATCTCTCAATCTTGTTAGACTCTTTTGGAAACATTCTAACACACATCAATGCCAGTTCCTGAAAACGTTGGTTGTAACCTATCACATCGGTACCTTTCACCTTCAAATTCCACAACTCAGTCATCTTATTTTTCAGGTTTGTCCATGTCATTGCATACGCAAAATCATGAGCAATAGTCTTAACGTGAGAGTTCCACCACATTAGCTCACCTGCCAGAAGAGTACAAGTGGAAAACTTGATTTGGTTTTCCACAGAGTAATTGCTTATACTGAACACAGTTTCCATTTTCTCAAACCATTTAATCAATTCGACAACTTCTTCCGTGCCTTTGAAATTTAGAGGTTGGCACATCATGAAGTCTGGGTAAGTACACTCTCTAGAAACTCGTTTTGTCCTTCTAACACATGTTCCCGAATTATGGCTGTCATCGCCATTCGTGTTTCTGTCAGCATCATGTGCTGCCAAAGCATCGGTAACACCTTGGTCGATCATTTCCTTAAGCTGGGCATTAGTCATAGTGGTAGTGGTGGTGGCTGTTGCAGCAGGTGTTTGATCTGGTTGTTTTATTGGTGCCTTTTCTTTCAATCACAATAAAAATATAAACCAGTTAAATTTCATAAAATCATAACCATGACATGACATATACCGAATAAATAAAGTGAGATCACATCACACAGTGAAATGCTAAACTGAATTGAAATTAACAATGGTGTAACTAAATCGACATTCATTCATAATAAATTTGATTACAGACATGACATAATACATCCTTTCTTTATATAATTTGGAAACATACATGACCGATTCAGATATAAAATGATCACTACGATTAGGTTACAAAATGAAATATAAACAACCTAAAGCCTTACTAGTCGGGAGTTAACCCGTAATACTTAGTAGGCTAATACAATATAGCTACAACATAACCAAATCTATGAACTGCTATCGGCCTCCTTCGGTACCTCTGGCTATGCTGGACCGCTAGCGCGTCCCTGCTATCCCTGCAGTGTTGTCACCTATGTATGTGGTGTACTCATCAGTCTCAGTGTCCCCATAAGTTGTGCCTGTCGAGCGCGGTCTGCTACTCGCAAGGCTGCAATCTCCATCTGATGTGCCAATACAGTAGTCCTCAGTGCTCTCACCTCAGAACGGGCAGTGTCACTAGCATCTATTGACCAACCCCAGGCCTCCCGAGAAAGTCTGGCCTCTCTCTCCATGAGTAAAGCAGTGTAAGCATGAGCACGTCTATCTCTAAACAGCATGTTGAGCCCACCGCTCATCAATGACCTTTCATCCTGTGCATCATCCAGTATCCCATAAATCTCGTCAGTATCATGTCTAACCGTAGTGACAAAGTCTGTCAACCGTCAACCTAACTCTGTGTCATCCGTCGCTGGTGCCCCTGGCATGCCCACAAGCATCTCATCCCAAGTGTTTGTAAACCTATAACAAACATCTCTCTCTGGATCACACCTAATCTCTGCATCCAAGGTAGCAACAAAACAATAGTCTGCTCTGAAACCTGTAGTAGGTCTAGATGCAGATTAGCTCTCTCCGACCACATATCTATGACCAAGAGCAATACATAACCTCTTATAAGGTGGTAAACAAACCTCGGGAATTTCTGCTCTATGGTCAATAGAGGGTAAAAGCAAAGGTGGTGATGATGTAGGTAATGGTATATGTAGAAATGGTGGTGTCCCTGATGGTGGTGCTAAGCTGTAGGTGGATGGTGCAGCAGCCCTCATTATGGCCATAGATTCGCTAGTATGTGATAGTATGATAGGTGGTGGTAAATGGGAAGTAGATGGTGACTCGGCCCTCAGCCGAATCATAGGAGCTCTGAATCCTAACAGATAAGTAGGACTGACAGGTAGTGGTGGATATGATACAAGTAAGGGTAGTGATACTGGCAGTGGCGGAGATGGTATTTGTAGTAGTGGTGATGATAGTGGAGTAAGTAAAGATGGTGGTGGGGTAGGTATGGAAAGAAATCTCTCAACCTCTTCCTCAAAGAGGAATGGTATAGGTGCCTAAGCTGGGATAGATATCCTAGTTGTAATACGATGTACTAGTGGTGGCGGGACAGAGTCGGCCGGAGCTGGGTTCTCTTCCTCCTCCTCCTTATCCTCGTCCTCCTCAACATCATCATCATCATCATCCTTGTCATCATCGGATGACTCATCATCATCGTCGTCATCATCTCCTCCGTCGACAGGATAATCAATGGGGTCCTCCTCATGATCCTCCTCATCCTCAGCTGGATCAGAGTTTGCAATGTATCTTGGTGAGCTGGCACTAGGTGGGCGAACAGCATGTAGTGGTTGCTCTTTAGTAGGAAATACCTCATCCTCTGGTGGCATAACACTACTGTCTGACAAACCCTCAAATGGACTGGATACTACCGTGTAGGTGACTGTGGAATCCTCTGAATCCGACATAACAATATCTGAAAACCGATGGTGGAGCACATAATCAAGAGATGGTGGAGCCTGAAAAGCGGCTACCACATATGCATACTGATCCTCTAGCATCATGGGTGGTCCATTGACTCCTAGAGATCCTATGTCTGACAAACCCTCAAATGGACTGGATACTACCGTGTAGGTGACTGTGGAATCCTCTGAATCCGATATGACAATATCTGAAAATCAAAAGTAGCTTATATAAGTATTAATATAAGACTCTTATAGTAATGTAATATACACAGTATTTTATAGCATGTATATCAATCATGAATGCATCTAGTCTAACCAACTAATGCAACAACTGGTGTATGTATGTCCCGTGAAAAACCCCTTTGTATGAATGCAATGTTTAAAAATGGTTATAGTAAAGCAAAAACATTTGACCTGGTTCTCTATAACCTTGGCTCTTGATACCAATCTGTAACACCCCCAAATTGGGTTACAGCGGAATATGGGTTAGGGGTGATACTTCATAGATCAATAGCATAAGATATATATAAGAACGACCATTTAAAAGTTGTTTAAAACATATACATTAGATTTAACAAATTGTTGTTACGCAAGTTCGAAACTTCACTTGTTTATTGTTCAAAATACAAAGATTTTAGTCCATAACAAATATATCCCCAAAATGTAATGCAACCAAATCTTTTATGCATATGAATTCCAAAATATCGACCACCAATGTATCCCTGGTCTTGCACCTTATTGATCTCCTGAGAAAACATTTCTTAAAACGTCAACAATAATGTTGGCAATTTATATTGCAATTCATACATGTCGAGCTTTAGTGTCATGAGCTTAGGGAAACGTAATCACATTTTATGATATTTGCATCTGTTGCATTATCATGAGGAAATTTTGCGGTCCTACATTATATATTTTACAAACCTATGAATTTACCAACATTATTGTTGACGTTTTAAGCAATGTTTTCTCAGGAGATCAATAAGGTGCAAGACTAGGGATACATTGGTGGTCGATATTTTGGAAGTCATATGCATAAAAGATTTGGTTGCATTACATTTTGGGGATATATCTGTTATGGACTAAAATCTTTGTATTTTGAACAATGAACAAGTGAAGTTTCAGACTTGTGTAACAACAATTTGTTAAATCCAATGTATTAGTTTTAATAGACTTTTAAATGGTCGTTCTTATATATATCTTGTGCTATTGATCTATGAAGTATCACCCCCAACCTATATTCCGTTGTGACCCAATTTGGGGGTGTTACATGCTTCGTAGCCAAAAAAAGAAAAACTATAAACTTGGCGTTGGTTCTCTTCAATATTATTGTCATTGTTATCAGCTTTAGTTTATTTTGTTCAAGATTGTTTGTTCATATGTGAATTGGTTAACCATACAACTGAATCTAGATTTTTTAAAGCAACTTTTAAAAACGAAAACGATTTGTAAACAATTCAACCCCCCCCCCTCCTTCTAGTTTCACAATTGGTATCAGAAGCCAAGGTCACTTAATATTTTTAAAATATACTATATTTTAAAGCTTGGATCGATCTATGAATTTCAACAAATATCTAGAAGGGCAATCTATGCAAAGATCACCACATTTTGAAAGTGATAGTTTTATTTATTGGAAAATGTTGGGATTAAAAGCCTTCTTCAAGTTACTGCTGCTAAGTTAATGTTGCTGGTGTATAAGTTACTATTGCTGGTGTTAAGTTAATGTTGCTAGTACAAAAGTTACAACTGCTCAAAGATTAAGACCGCTGAAAGAGTTTCTACTGTCGGAAGAGAATGGATAAAGACAGAAGAAAGGATAAAGATTGATTGGAGATCAAGATTAGTTATGTGATAAGTATTACTTATTTATAGAATAAATCATGGAGAATATTCTAAGTTTTAGGAATATATTGTAAATCGACTAGGAATCCTTGGTGTATAAAAGGAGGTCTTAGGGCATAGAGTTTGATATCTTTTATTTTGATATCGTTATAGCTTCAAGGTTTTGTAACCCTAATACTAGGAGAGTATTCGTATTATTTGTAATAATAATATTGGAGCTTTTATTGTTGAATTATATTGTCTCGTGTTACTATTTCATTAAGAATTCTCCTAATATTAAAGATTAGATTCCGCATAATCTTTAATACACGTAACAAAGTTTCTACTATAGTTGTGTTAGATTTATCTAATATAACTAAACCTTAAACAAGCTTAAGGAATTTGATCTATTGAAGTGGGATCCAAAAAGAGGTATCCTACATCCTGGGACAACAAGTGGTATAAGAGCTTGTTAAGAAGCTTTGAATAAGAAGAACCTGTTTGAATACACAAGATCTCTTTGCTAGAAGATATGGATTCAGAATCTGTACATATGGTGGTTGCATCCAAGGTTCCAATGCTCAAACCTGGTGAGTTTGATTTATGGAGGATGAGAATAGAACAATACATCTAGATGATTGACAATGCTCTATGGGAAGTCATTAAGAATGGAAACACTGCACCAAAAACAATAGTTGTGGAAGTTGTTGAGAAAGTAATACATCCTACAACTGCTGAAGAAAAGGCTCAGAAGAGGTTAGAAGTGAAGGCCAGAAGCACCTTGATGATGAGAATACCTAATGAATATCAGTTAAAGTTCAACTCCATCAAGGATGCTAAGTTTCTGCTGGAAGCTATTAAAAAGAGGTTTGGTGGGAATGCTGCTATAAAGAAAACTCAAAGAAATCTCTTGAAACAACAGTATGAAAACTTCACTGCTCCTAGCTCAGAAACCCTTGATCAAACTTTTAATAGGCTTTCGAAGCTTGTGAGTCAGTTGGAGATTTTGGGTGAAACACTTTCACAAGAAGATGTAAACCAGAAGTTGTAAAGAAGTTTATCACCAGAATGGAACACATATGCTGTTGTGTGAAGGAACAAACTTGAATTAGAGACAATGAGCATGGATGATCTCTACAACAATCTCAAAGTGTATGAACCAGAAGTCAAAGGGACATCAAGCTCAAGTACAAGCACATAAAACATAGCTTTTGTGTCCTCTAACAACTCTGGGAGCACTAATGAAGCAGTTAATACTGCTCATGAAGTTTCTGCTGCCAACACTCAAGCTAATGCTGCTAATCCAATAAATGTTGATAACTTAAGTAATGTTGTGATCTGTGCATTCTTTGCTAGTCAACCAAGTAGTCCTCAACTTGCAAATAAGGACTTACAACAACTCCATCTAGATGACTTAGAAGAGATGGATTTGAGATGACAGATGGCCATGTTGACTATGAGAGCAAGAAGGTTCTTGAAGAACACTAGAAGGAAGGTAACTATTATTGGTAATGAGACCATTAGGTTTGATAAGTTCAAGGTAGAGTGCTACAACTGCCATAAGAGGGGATATTTTACCAGAGAGTGCAGAGTTCCAAGAAACTAAGACAACATGAATAGGGAAAGCTCAAGAAGAAGTGTGTCAGTGGAGATAACTACTTCCAATGCTTTGATCTCATGTGATGGTCTTGGTGGTTATGATTGGAGTGATCATGCAGATGAAGGACCAACAAATTCTGCACTCATAGCCTACTCATCTTCAAGTTCTGATTCTGAGGTATCTAATGATTCTACTTGCTCAAAATCTTGTCTTGAAACTTTTGAAGTGCTTAAATCTCAATATGAACAACTATTGAAAAGATTTGAGAAATCTAAGTTAATGGTTGTAGCTTATAATACATATTTTGGTATGTGCTTAATTACACATACCTTTGACCTAATAAAACAAGCCTAAAATGAACAAAATATATCAAAAATACATTGTATTTGTGTGTTTTTTGATTTATGATGTGCAAGTAACGGATATTCACTAAAGGACAAAAACGAAGCCAAAACAGACAAAATCGAGCACGGAATTAAAAAGACCACGAAAAACCGAAGCCGAAGACATAAGCATCTTATTGGGCCAACCCGTACCCAAGTTAATGGGCCAAGTCAGCCCATTAAGCCTTTTATATAATTAAAAGCCTATGATAAAAGCCTAAATCTAATAAATTTAAGCCTGGCCAAAATTAAAGCCCAAACCACCTTAACTTAAACACCCTAAACCTTTTACGCCGCTAGTCCTTAGGGAGTAACACAGTTAGTCCTTATGGGTTTTTCACCATTAGTCTTTACACCCAAACCCCGTTACCTTTACCCCTAACCCCGTTACAAATCAAACTCCTTAAACCTTTTCTCGCTAAATCAAAATACTATTCACCCATCCATTTCGTCCTACCCTATAACCTGATAAACACCCTTAACC
Source organism: Tanacetum coccineum (assembly GCA_026074375.1). Taxonomy (NCBI): domain Eukaryota; kingdom Viridiplantae; phylum Streptophyta; class Magnoliopsida; order Asterales; family Asteraceae; genus Tanacetum; species Tanacetum coccineum. The sequence goes on along the minus strand of BQNB010049037.1, from coordinate 2,966 downwards.
TTTTCTTCCCTACAACCCGACAACCCTATTTAACCTATTCTCCTAAGAAATGACAAGGCACGTTGGCAATCCTATGATAATTGATTAGTTAATGGACATCAAGGGCTGAGATCAAGATAAATAGATTCAAGGGCTATGATTAATGGCTTAGAGAGCACTCTAAATCCCTCTCACAGAAGAAACACATCTCAAAGGGCTAGAGCTTCTCAATTCGGCTATAAATAAAGGGTGTTTTCACACATATAAAATCTATCAATCTAGTGTAGCTTTTAATTAATCTTTTTATTGTATTTTACAGCTTATATTAGTTTAAGTCAGCATATTGTAACTTTCTTTTCAAGTCTTGAAACGTTTTTTATGTTTTAATGAAATTCCAAGTTTAATGTTAAAATTATGTTTTTGTGTTAATGAATCTTATGTTTGAAAATGTTTTGATAAGCTTCATATAAGCTCTTTTTTAAGTTGTTTTACTAAAACATTATAAACCTTTACATAGCTTATAGTGTTTAAGCTAATTTCACTCAAAATTCACCCCTAAAATACCTCAGCTTAACTTGGAAGATAAGCCAAACCTAGATGGGCTTATATGACCATACTAGCTTGTTTTCAAACAAGCTAGAGCTTGTTGATAAGCTCTAAGAGCATTTATTGTCTTTGTTTAAGCAAAGGACTTAGTAAGTTTTCACTTTTTACTTTTTAGCTTATTTATTGTTTTGCTTATTAGACTGCTTATCTTCTGCTTATTTATGCTTATTTATGTTGCCTATTGCTTATTGATGCTTTCTTATTGTTTAAATCTTCTTTGTTCATGTTTTTATATAAAACTGTCTTATTTAGCTTAAAACTGCTTATGTTGTTTGCTTATTGTTAAGTGCTTATTAAAGGTTGGATTTTGCTTATTAAGTCTTCAGATTGTTAGTTTGTCATTTGTTTTTAAAAACCTTAGCATAAAACAGTCAAAATCAAGCTTAAAATGGTTTTCAAAATTTTAAAGGGGTTTTTGGGATAAGCAACACTAACCTTAGTTAGTGCTGTTTGACCACTCATTGGTCTTTAAACCAACTTTGAAAATCTTTAAATAAGCCTTATAATTAGTTTTCAATAAGTTTTTGCATGTCATATCAAGTTTTAAGGATTAATCTATCTAATCTTAGAATCTGTGCTTTTAAAACTTATTCAAACTGCTTATATCTAATTTTTGCTTAAAAGTTGTTTTGAGGTCTTGTCTTATGCTCTATTTTAGTTCTAAATGCAGTAGAATAGGGGTGCCAAATTGTGAAATTTGTCATTTGAGTTTTCTTATCAATCTGTCATATTTAAGGTTTTAGTTTTTAAAGTTTGAACACCATTTTTCAATCACAAATTTAGGATAGTTAATAGTTGTTTTAGAATCTGAAATTGACAACACAAGCTTATTGGTTTACAAGGTTAATCTGTTTGTGCTTTTTAGAAACTTAAAACAGCTTTTACTAGCTTATTATTAGGCCTGCAGTTAGCTTATTTGTCTTTTAGAATCCAAAAGCATAGTTAAAACAACTTTTTCTCTTTGCTTTTTCTAGCTTAGCTTTTAAACTTATTTGCTTAAATTCAGTTTATTTTGGTTCTTTAAGTGTTATTATCAATCTGTTTTCAATTTGTAGCTTAATTCTTTTGCTTATTTGTCCTTTATCTTAGCTCAAAGTAGTGGTTCAGTCTGTTTTAAAGTGTCTAGTGTCTTATTGCTTTTTATGTCCTTTTCAACTTATTTCCTTTAATGTTTAGCTTATTTCTTTGCTTATTTGTGTTATTAGCTTAGATTTCTTTACCTGCTTTCACTTGTTAGCTTTTTCCCTTTGCTTATTTGGTCTTAAATTTAGCTCAAAGTTTGTCATATTTCTTTAAAACCTCTTTTTTTAAGTCAACTGTCTTTATGCTTTTTAGTGCTTACTAGCTTATTTTATTTGCTTATTTATAGTCACAAGTGCTTATTAGGTCTAGATATAAGTTTGTTTTCAGCGTATTTGATCTTTAAATGCTTAATGAATGCCAAAAAAGCTTAACAGTTAAAGCTTGATGCCATTTAACTTAAAAACCACAATTGTCACTTTAAGTAGCTTATTTCTGGCTTATTAGTGGTTTTTAGAAAAAAGTTGTTTTACAAAAAGTGCTTATTTAGGACTTAAGTTTAGCTGTTTAAAAGAAAAAACAATTTTCAAAAAGGTAAGGTCAAAGATTCGAACCTGCGACCTCCCCTTCACAACACACACACACTACCATCCTGCCCATGGGTCTTTTTTGTTATACCCTTCACACCATTTTCCTTTTAACCCATTTTGCAAGAATAAGCTTTCAGCCCTTATTTGCTTATTTTTAGCTTATTCCAATAAGCTAGTGAACCCGTTTTATTTTTCTCAGGATTATATTTGTTCAATGTATTTTTCCTTAATTTTTTAGATATTTATAAATTAGTTTAATATTTTTTACAATATTTTTAGATTAAATTCTTTTTTAATTCATAATAAATAAAATACAAGTCAAAAAAATATAACTCTTTTTAAAAAAAAAATATTTTTAATCATTTAAGACTTTTATAAATTAAATTTGCATTTTTAGGATAAAAATGTGATAATTTAGGTTTTTAAGTCGCGTTTTTCGATTCCCGTTAACGTTTTCGTGCTTTAAACTTTAATTGCATTTAATTGTTTCTTACCTTTATTTGTTTTTTTTTGAATTAGTAGAAATAGAATACAAAAATCAAATCGTCGATCATTCAATCATGCGATCACGAACTTAACCACGATTCTCCATTCACGCTTCGTCGGGATAAGACTCGGGAAGATTTGGTCATCCCTTTTCCTAAAGTGATTTTCATTTTTAACGGAATACTTCTTATACTATTTGATAGTCGGTATTTTAGTTATATATATATATATATATATATATATATATATATATATATATATATATATATATATATATATATATAT